>VZTO01016769.1:0-89246 GCA_013400615.1 Syrrhaptes paradoxus | reverse complement strand
TCATGGTTAACAGTTTCCTCTGTTTTACTTAGTGGTGTGAAAAATCACAGCACAGTTTATGCAGTCAACACCACTTCCCCGCACTTACTTCAAAATATAAAAGTGGCTGTAGGTTGTATTACCCTCAGTGTGCAGCTCTGACAGCTTGTTAAACTGGTGGCAGGTCGTACTTAATGTCCCAGGGCTGAATTCCCTTTGTACCATACTGCAGTTGTCCCTCCACATACAAGCACGTACCCATCACGCTTGGACTGGAATTGAATTTTTGCCATCAGGCTGGGAACTGAAAAGTGAGTGGCACATGCCACAGGTCAGAGACCTCATTAAATTCCTGTGGGGTTAGATTCCCTTTGGATAGTTGGCTTGTCTGGCATACCCCTGCTTACTGAGGTCCTGGGGCTGATGGTACATACACCTGGCAGGTTGCCTCGTACTGAGATATAGTTCGGCAGCAAGTCTGTAATTTGGACTATTCTCTGGGCATGGTTATTTAGCAAAGGTCAAGGGCAGAGTGACTCACTGAGTTGTGGTTGGGCTGTGTGTGCACGGAGGGAGAGTAGCTTGGAAGGCAGGTATCGTGACACAGTGAATGTCGTTGATCTGTATGGAGGTGGTTGTCAGCCACTTGAATTAGCAGTTTTACAAAAAATATACACCTGCTCTTGTTAAACAAAGTTGTGTTTGCTGCCAACTTGGTGGCACACTGTAAAGGGTGTACAGGTATCAAATCATAGTAAGAGCGAGCTGTTACGTCGGCGAGAAATGGTCTTTGGGGAGGTTGAGATGTTTCAGACAAGAAAATGTCATTTGTGTGGGTGGGATGAGCATAGCTCTTTGGAACTGCGTGATATTCTCTTCATCAGTTAACGATGATAATTATTAAAAAAAATCTGACATTACTTAACAAGGAGAGGAATAAGATGCGATCCTTGCTACTATGAGTAATGCCAGTGGAAGAGAGCAAGTGCTAGAGATGGTTCCGTATGCAAAAGTGGTTGCTACTGAAAAGCCTCTGGGTGTGTTACCATTTGGTTTCTACAGCAGCCTGCAGACAAAGCCATTCCTGATGAAAAGTTCAGAGCACTCAATTCTCCAGAAGGTGGATTGACCAGAGCCTCTTAATTCTAGAAAGAGCCAGTTTTGCCCTTTAGGGGTATAGTTAGTCTCAAGTCTTCACAGACTGCAGAAGATGAAGGAGCTCAGGATTTTATAGGCTAAAGTAAACCAGTAGAGTAGAACTAGATGGAATAATCAATTGCAGAAGGGATTTCTGGAACAGACTGAAGTATCTTGCCAGTTTTGCCCTTAAGGGCAGTATTTGTTATGAAACAGTCTGTAAGTCTGTTCTTGATTGCCAGAAAGTTGGGAGGGAGGAGAAAGGTTGCAGGAAATCAGTCACTTTAGTCAAAGAACTAAAAATCTTAACTGCTAATTTTGTTTAATATAGATGACTGTTAAAGTGTTGATGTGAACAAAGTAGTTTCACTTAGATCACATTCCTGTACCGTTACAATCTCCGTGAACTCTGACTTTATGGACTTCGGTAAGCGTGAGCACAAGCCCTTCGTGCTGTCCAACTGGAAATTTCAGTGGCAATGCCAGAATGCAGAAATGTAAAGAAAACTAAAAACAAATGGATCCAGATGTAAAGGAAGAAATGGTTAAGACAGCTGTTCCCAGGTTTTAGCAGTTGTGGGGTTTTTTTTGTCTACTTGAACAATTTACTGATTTAGCCTGTTTCCTTATTTAGAAAATACCCTAATAGTTACAAGCCTGTCAAAGATGCTGGAAAGTTTAGTTATTATCTTTTACAGAGTGTTTAGTAATGATTTTTTTGCTGAAAACTCATAGAAACTTTTATTTTTTTTTTTTTTAATTTGCAATTCCCCATAGCCTTGCAGCGCTGTTGTGGAATTCTGTTGTAGTCTGTCCCTGGAAGGTATCTTTTCCTGCTCCAGAATGACAGGGAAAAGAACTGGAATTTCATTTGCATCCTGAGAAAAATGACTGTGAGTGGGTAGGTGGGTGCAATTTTACACATCTTCTTAGTCAAAGCAAAAATGGTTTTGATTGTTTTAAAAAAAAACCCACAGCAGCTCACCCAAGTTAGTGTAGTGAGTGCACCCTGATATTCCATCTATTCATGTATTTTGCTTTTGCCAGTTTTACTGTGAATTTTCAAGTAGCTGAAGCTTTCCTTAATTTTTTTATGATTGGAATACATATTTAAAACATTTAAGTTTCTTTTCCTTTTAAGTACTAAGAGGAGGATGAAGATGAAAACCAAGACTAAGCATGTATCCATATAGGGAAACTGATTCAGATAGTTCCTACAGAAAGGCTGTTCTGCAGCTGGTAGTCTGAAATTCCTCTTGGTGCAGACACTCGTACTCTCAAGGAAAAGTGCTTAAGCTAAATGAAAAAACAGGACTGTGCCTAATAAATAGACTCCCTGGGGAGTCATATAGGAAAAACTATGGTACTTCTAATTCACACAGCCTGTCTTACTTCAGAGGAACCTCTTGATATTCTCAGGCTTGAAGAAACCGGAAGATAGATAAAAACACTGAAAAAGTTTTTTTTGCATAAAAAAGGTGTGGCATTGGGGGTTTTTTTTGTTAGTTTTGTTGTTTGGGATTTTGACTCATGGTTTGGGGTATCGGAGGTATGATTTCTCCGTCTTTAGCTTGTTTCTGTCAAGTTTGGTGGAATTCATCTCTGTGCATGAGACCTTCTGCACCACTGACTGTGTGAGGGTAAATGTTGCGTTGCTCAGTTTATTCCTTACCAGCACCCACAACAATAGGATGAATTTCACCCACCTTGGTTATTCCCATGTAAATGTGAAATGATGGTTTCCATTTCTTCTGCTGCAGATAGAACGTTTCATAATTTCTACACATCTGATGCATTGGTTGAAGTAATGAAATTCCCTCTTGTTTTGAAGTGTAATCAGCGAGATTGCATTTGCATCGCTTCTAACTGAATCATAGAAGTGAAATTACATTGCCCACATCTCATTTTATATCATAAAATGTTATGTGGTGTGCAGCTTGTTTCCCTCCTTCCTGGAGCTTTTCAAGGTGATATTCTTTCTCTAAATTTCCAAGATACAAAACATTTGCGTTTTGTATTTGGCATAGAAATTACTTTCTGCAGTGCATTTCTACATCTGCCACGTGAACCAAAATTTTGATAGTGTGCAACATATGAATTTGGAAAGCAGCTAGTTTTCAAAGCTTTCAAAGTCTTATGTTCTGTTGCATATTAAGTGATTACTAAGTAGGTTTGTACAATTAGCAACATCCTGAGGCATACCTTACTACTATTTACATATGGAAACTGCATATTGAGGGTTTCAGCTTATTTGGCCTTGGAATTGACTTGTAGATAATATTGAAATCAACATGCTTCTGTTGGTCTTCCCTTTCTTCCCCTGCTGTTGCTACTGGCATAGAAGTGGAAGTAAATGCATTTTTAAATTGAGTTTTCTGAAAGTATCCCTGAGGTAGATTTCTATCTTGACTATAATTCATTTTTGGATTTATTTGATTTTTGGGAATACATATTTGGAAATAAATGGTTTAACATAGTAAGAATAATTGCTAACTGCAGAAGTCAGTAACAATTCTGATAAATATGAATGTCCCAGACACTTCCACTGAGGACTTTGAAGTCATTAATTTCTATGATAGAAGTACAAGCAAAACAAAAATGGTCTTAGATAACCTATAACACACTGGTAGTCCACAAATCCTCCTCCTATTAACTACGTTACTCATGAAACCTCCTGATTGTATATGCAGCAGTGCTTCTCATAATATTGTCTAAAGATGTCAACCAAATGCCATAGACAAGTTATAGTGATGGTACAACAGAAATACTCGGTGCTGGTTTTTATCCATAAGTGGTTTTTTTTATTATTATTTTCTATAAAAAGGCATTGGTGCTGAGTTCAGCAGCCTGTAGCATACAAGTACTCGTTGCTTAGGAGAAAGTGTATGAGAATACTAAATCAGGAGCGAGAGTTGAAAAAGAAAATAAAGGGGCAAAGAAAGTAAGTCAGAATGAAGCTACTTTCGTGCAGTGTTCTGCTAGTGTGGACATGAGATATTATTTCTTCCCCCGCTATAGCTTTTATCTACAAGCTTTTTCTCCCTCAAACTAATGTTTGTATCTTGAAATATTGTGGAATGTATACTATTTGACCTGCGGTTTCCTTGTCATAAGTTGTTTAATGCTGGAGAGAGAGAGAAAAGAGGGAGAAAGCTATCTAGTATAATCTTTTTAGCTGGGAATGTATTTGGCACAATCTTCCACAAATAAAAGAACCTGCTTTCGGAATCTACGGTGCAATACACTACAGCCCTCTCCAACCCAGTCACCGAGGAATTGCAGCAGTTTGTTGATTGAATCCAGTTCTGTCTGCAACTGGGTTTCATGTTAGATGTGTCTGTCAGGGAGACGATGTTAGCTGTAATGAAGACAATTGCACTAGAAAGATAAAGGAGAGAAAGATTAAAGTGCAAAATTCTCGCCAGTAGATGCCCAAAGTTGTCTTTTATAAAAGTTTCTGTGTCTCCAGCAAAGTTACTGTGAAGGGTCGAGAACATATCTAAGAGCAGAACTTGGTTCTGATATTTTTTTCCCTGCTTCAAAGAAAATTATATGAAGTAAATACATGTTTTTCTACACATCCTGAGACTGATTCACGTTGCTCACCAGTCTAAATCTAGAATTCAAGTTGAGGTTAAGATGACTGGTGTCAAAATTTGTGGTAATGGAAGTGTTACGAGTAAGGAAACATTAGGCCATGTGCGTGACTATATACCATAATTTCGATCAACCATTTTAATCTCCCAAGCTTTTTGGTAACCTGTGTGCTGTCTAGGAACATGTATTTTGGCGGTGGTAGAAGCTGGTTAATAACGTCTTCTCTCTATTCCTGTTAAAAACAAGTACTTACCTTTAGAAGGACAGCTAAATTGCTGTCTATATTTTATCATCCTCCCTCCAGAAAGCTTCTTAAACCTTAAGAGGAGCTAGAGGCTGAAACCTTTGACAAGGGTTGAAGTAATTCATACACATGAGACTGAGTGCAAAAGGCCTTCTAAGACAGCATAGCTGTTATCATCGAATCATAGAATGGCCTGGGTTGAAAAGGACCTTAAAGATCGTCTAGTTTCAACCCCCTGCTGTGGGCAGGGTTGCCAACCACTAGAGCAGCCTGCCCAGGGCCCCATCCAGCCTGGCCTTGAACCCCCCCCAGGGATGGGGCATCCACAGTTCTCTGGGCAACCTGGGCCAGTGCCTCACTNGGTCTCAACCCTAAACCTGAGGTTGAATCCTGGGCTAGTAACTGGGGCTGTGCTCCCTCCCAGCTTCTCCTGCCCCTGCAGACACTGGCACAGCAGAGAACCTGGAAAGTCCTTGACTGTCCTGGCAGCTACTATAAATCATGATGTGATCAGCTTCTCCTCAGCACAAATCTGAAACACAGCCTCTCACGAGCTGCTAGGAAGAAAGTGAACTCTGTCTCAGCTGAAACCAGCTCAGGCCTGGAGAGGGTGATACCTTCATGTTAGAAAGTGGAAATGATTGAGGCTAAGTGCGGAGTTTCTTGCCTGCATTATATTGTTAACTTGTGGATTAAAGAACACACATTTCCTGAGCTGCAAGTTTCAAGTAGTTACTACACTTTAGACCAAATATATATGGGGTGGAAAAAAAAAACAGAACCAACATTAGGTTTTTCTCAGCAAACACACACATCCTGTGGGTTTCTGAACACTTGGATATTTGCTTCTGGAACATACATAGCAAATTCTGCAAGATGATCAGTTCTCCTCAGAATTTTGTACACCTTCAAGTCCAGTTTTCCAGTTGCCTTATTACATAAGAGTTATTGTCTATTTGCTGAATTTATCATCTCCAAGAAAAAGTATTGAGTTACGCTTATGAATTCTGTACATTTTAGGACACTGCAGATTCCANACCAGCTCAGGCCTGGAGAGGGTGATACCTTCATGTTAGAAAGTGGAAATGATTGAGGCTAAGTGCGGAGTTTCTTGCCTGCGTTATATTGTTAACTTGTGGATTAAAGAACACACATTTCCTGAGCTGCAAGTTTCAAGTAGTTACTATAATTTAGACCAAATATATATGGGGGGGAAAAAAAATCAGAACCAACATTCGGTGTTTCTCAGCAAACACACACATCCTGTGGGTTTCTGAACACTTGGATATTTGCTTCTGGAACACAGAGTTTAGATTTCATAGCAAATTCTGCAAGATGATCAGTTCTCCTCAGAATTTTGTACACCTTCAAGTCCAGTTTTCCAGTTGCCTTATTACATAAGAGTTATTGTCTATTTGCTGAATTTATCATCTCCAAGAAAAAGTATTGAGTTACGCTTATGAATTCTGTACGTTTTAGGACACTGCAGATTCCATTCTTAATACAAATGGGCATAAAAAATGGAGTATATGGTGCAGTAATTTCTCTTATACTATTCTTTTTTTGACAGAACCTTGTGGTTGTAAGTCCTCTCATTAATTTTCTATGTCTGTCCTGCTGACCAGAATTGTCTTAATTTCTGAGAAAGATGGCATTTTCGAGGTGTCAAGCTGGAGTGAAACCAATTAAATTTAACATTATCTGGAGATCTATGTCTGTCTGGTTTTGGGGTTGGTTTTTTTTTTGCATTACAATTTGAAAACCTGTTTTACTATTGAAGCAAGGGCTAAAGCCTTCTCTGTGGTTTCCACCCAAGAAATGTCTGCCCTGTTTCAATGCAATTGAAATAATTGGAGGGATACCACACACTCATTTAGCTTCACTCTTGTCGAGATATAAAAATGTGCATTTTTCAGATCTCTCTGTCCTTAAATTAAAAGTGGATCTAAATTCACTTCTCTTTGGGATTTCGGACGCTAGGTTATACTTTGAGTATATTTAATGAGTTGGTGTTTGTAGAGCTTAGAGTAGGGAAATAAAAAGGTGCTTTGGGTGTGGAGAGCTTATTGACGTACTTTCCCAGGAGGTGCAGTTTTATCAGCAAATTAGGTTTTTTTGGGGCGGGGAGAAAGCATAATTTATAGCAGTCCCCCAACAACGACAACAACAAAAGAGTGTGGGAAAAGTGCTTCTTAATGGCTTTTAATTAAAACCATACCAGCATAAAAATGGCAATTTACTGTTTTGTTTAAAGGGGAAACTTTTGCCTGGACCTTAGGGCGATGCTGATAGTGGTGTTGATACTGTTTTCTATTCTGTTTTGCTTCTCTAACCTTTGAAAAGCCACTTATACACAAACTTTAGAAGGTATTTCATCAACTAAAATGAAATTTCATCTGCAAAGGGATGATGAATAGGATTTTCAAAAGCACTCGAGCAATTCAGTTTCTGAATTCCCATTAATATCAAAGGAGGTTAGGTACTTCAGAAAAAAGACTAGGTGACTATTTGCCCCCAAAGGACACTGTAGAAAATCAGGGTTTTACCTCTTTCTGATTTTATTACTGACCAGAATCCGGCATTAACAGAGTTTGGACTCTTAATTGGTTGAGGTTTGTATCAGGCTGAGAAGATGTATTATTATAAATTCCTTATAGAGGAAGGTTTTCTTAAGTTTGCCCAAATGATGACAGTGGATAATGTAAGTCTCTTCTGTTTAATCTCATAAATCTCACTGGATGTAAAACAGCTGCTCCAAAACCTGTAATAAAAAGATCCATCATTTCCCTGCAGCTATAATTGTTAGAACTGTTACCGGTAGGCTGCTGAGTGGTGTGTTGAATTCTCCTGTGGGTTGGTAAATGTAATTTTTTTTTTTTTTTTACACATTGCACTAAGACACAATTAATGCAATTTCTGAAATAAATATCAGACCTCTGTTTTACAGTTTCCAGAACTCCCTTTAAGGTTTTGATGGGTCACACATGTACATGGAGGTTTCCAGAAGAGGTGTGGCTTCCTAGCTCATTTGAGGTAGTCTGTTCTTAGGTACATGTGCTTGTACAAGTAAGATCTACCAGTGAGAGTGTTGAAAGGTATTTACATCACTTTCTTTTTAGTCAGAGAAGAAACCATATGTTTTCTCGGTGTTTGACCATACTGGAAAATTGAGTCAAGCTAACAAAAGCAGTAATACATAAGATTGAAACAATTAATGGCTGACAACGGCCAACTGAAGCAGTGCTCTATTTTGACATTCATTGTGTTTATTGAGAGGAAATTAGTATCTGACTTTGTGTCATTCAGCATGTGTTGTATCACAAAACCAGCTCTGTGTATATGCATGTATGTATTTTTCTGTCTTGGAGATGTCTGGATATCTAAATCATGCGCTGAATTTATGCTGTAAGAATTTGCAGATGGCCCACCTTTCATTGGAGCGTCCACCACGATCAGATAGCCTGCCTGTTCCCTTCAACAAAGTTTTTGTAGTTTTCCTTTCAAAATCAGGGGCTCAGTTATATAATACTGAGAAGTTAATCTGTTTACCAAACCAATTTATAAAACAGCTGCTACTGCTTCAAAAATATTTATAAAAGGCTCATTTTGTTTGGAATCTTTTAATTCAAGTACAAAGTTGATAGTAATTCTTGACTGACTAGTGTGAATTTTCAGATCCTTCTATAGGACAGTGGGTCTGGAGGTCCATCTCCTGTGTGACAGCCAGCAGTGAGAGATGCTGAGGGGCCACCAGTGAGCTCTGTAGTGCCCGGGGGTGGGAAGGGGTGGCAGAGGTGCCAAAGTGACCCTGTGAAGATTGCTGACTTGCAGTCAGTCATTTTCTTACCTGGTGCTCTGGATTTTGCCTCTCCTTCCCCCTTTTTAATCAGTTCCTGTGACTGGGCCCTCTTCATGTAGAGGCTCGTTTAGGATTGGGATCTACAGCTGTGCTTGGGAAACCAGCATCTGCCCTGGCAATCATGGTGAGAAGATTCAAGGAGAGAAAGATGCCCAGAGCTGTTGAGCTCCGGGAGCAGAGCTGACTGGCCAGGGCAGCTGGGGAGGCACAGCCTGTGCTCCGCGGCTGCCTCCATCTGAGTATGGGTGAAGGAGAGAGAGCGCTGGATAAAGCCCCTGCAGCCTGGCAAGTCCTTGGAAAAAACCCAAGGTGTCACCATCCCAACAGTCTTATAGTCTCCATTAGTGTAATTTGCCTTTTTCTGGATTTTTGTCATCCAAGAGCCTTGGTCTTGACGGTGCGCTGTTGGCTCTGATGTATGCCCAGTGATGGCTCTTTCCCTTGTGTTTTGTCACGGTGGGCAAGTGGATGTGCTTGCCCTGACATGGGATGTCACAGATGGGCAGCAAGTGTGGCAAAGCTGTCCCCACGTGTTCCATCACTACTGTGCTTCTGGCTGTCAGCATCCTGCTGTTGGGCACTTAGGGGAGTTGAAGTGTTGGATATTGAGATGGGTGCTGTCATAATTGTAAGAAATAAGAGTGCTTCAGTAGAGGACCTTCCAAGATGCCTTACAAATTTGGGGAACCACATCCCGAGCAGCTGTGGGAAATGCAGTTGCAGAGAAACACGGGCACAGAAAGCTTGCTTCCCTTGGAGCTTTCGGAGAGTGAAGCAGCTCAAAAGATTTTGAGTTCTAATGAAGCTTGATGCTGGAGGTTTGGGTTTTAGTCTGATAGTGTATGAAGTCTTTAGTAATGTGTCTGTGTTCATATCAGACTGATCAACTAAATGACACTGAATTTTAAGACTAATATTAATGTTTTGAGCTTAAGATTTTAAATTCAGAAGTTAAATTTTGGTTTCAAACTGTAGACACGTTTACAGTTTGATTTTGATACAGTCCTTCTGGTCTGTGGCATGAAAAACTTTTTCTAAAATCATGAAGTTGACCTAATAGTGCTGAGATTTTTTTAAAAACAAGAACAATTACACATTTTACTTTCTTTCAATTTCTTGAATGTCTGCAGGGCATACAGATGCATTTCATGTTTTTCTTCAACTGAGAGACTTATTGATATATTTTGACACAAATAATTAAGCCACAGGTCTCACATGATCACCCAATTCCAGGACTTGGGACCGTCTATAAGAGAAATAACAAATATCACAATACAAAGCTGTGAGATGTGGCTACAGTAACAAATACTTTAAGTACCGTAGCAAGGAGTTTTTACAGAAATTCCATTATTCTATTCTCCTGAACTGCCTATGCCAGAGGGAGTGTGTATAGAGGCAGAGGTAAAAATTCAAAGAAAGAAAAAGCTGAAGATGTAGAAAATACATTGCCTTTGTTTTCCAGTTTCAAGAAAATGATGTTTTGTTGCCATAGCTGAGGAGGGGAAAATAACAGCACTTAGAAACAAGCTTTTTAAAGTGCTTTTGTAGAAAACGTTTGTATTTTAATCCTAAAATAAATATACCAAGCTCCTTGGCTCTTTGAAAATGTGTTTAGTTTAGAAATTTAAAAAATAGGAGTAGCAGGAGGAATATGAAGATGTTACGAGAGGAAGCTAAACTGTAAGTAATAAAACTATGGCTATTCATAGCAAGTATGAGTAGGTGTTTTTTTAATAGCTAGTAATACAGATATGTTTTTAGTATAGAATAGTTACTAGACAGCGTGTCTTCAAATGACTCCAAAAACAAGAGTAAGTGCAACAGCACACACGGATTTTGTGTGGTACACAGGCTTGAAGTTTGTGCTTAAATGGATCTATAATCAATACTAATTTAAATGTCATAAAAACAAATCCACAAATTCAGTCACAGATCTAACCCAATGGAGAAATTAGGAGATGTAAAGACAGCATACAGTTTGCTGAAGTCTGGGAAGGACATGGACCTGTGTGTCATGGGACTAGTCATGCATCTGGTGAGCCTGGGAAAGAGTAAAGTTATGTGGTTTTCTGTGCTGACTGCTGACTTGTTCACCTGTAGCAACGCCAACCAGCTTAAAAAGGAGTGGACTGTAAGCAGTAATAGTGCTGGTTTGAGTTGTAGGTTTTGGGGAGGGGGAGGGATTTTCAGCATCTGTAAATGTTTTGCTGAGAGTAGGTGCTGCATTCATCTGAGTGATTTATTCGACGTTAGGAACTGGAAATTCTTGCTGGCTTAATGTTTAAGATTTTTATTGGTTTCTTGGGAATTGTTCTGTAAAGAGGGTATTTGGGGTCTGCATATCTCAAAACCCGAGAGACAGGCTAACCCAGCCAGAGCCCTGTATTTTCAGCATTCGAGCTCACCCATGTAGAATTATCCTTTGGAATCAAAACTTTTTTTTCTTTTTTTTTTTTTTTAGAAAAATGGTGCTCATGTCTTTTCTAAATTTTCTTTGAAACAGGGTCCTAGTGTAATTCCACCTGCAGCTATGGCTCTTGGAGGGCTGCGCTGCCCTTTCTGTCTCAGAGGTGCTTTCTAACGCTGCTGATTTATAAGCCATCGTTATGAGCAACTAGCGTAAGCTTGGGCTGAAATACACAGCGAACATGTCTGTTCCATAGTGTGACATCCTAAATCAAGTCCTTTGCCTCCATGCAGGTGAAAGGCCCAATGTTTTCTTTCTCTGCGAGTTTCTGAATTCATCCCTCCTTACCTTGCTGTCAGCATCGCTTTAACTTCTGCATCGCTGGTTGTTGTTTAATTATTTAATCTCCGCTTTTTAAAGCATAAAGCCATGTCAAAATTTGATGGGTGAGGACAGCTTACAACTCCCAAGTCCGCGCAGTGGGAACAGCACCGGGTGCCAGCAGCCCAGCCACTGCTGACCGGGGGCTGCCACGTGCACGGGCGATGAGCGAGGGACAGCACTCTCAACTCGCTTCCTTAGATGGCCCCGCTGCCTTGGAAGTGCCATGGTAACCGTGGTTTTGGAGGAAGATGCTGATTAGTGATAGCTGAGCAAGCCAAGTCAGAGCCTGGGTTACTGCAGCCATGTGTGGGGAGGTGTAAATTTGGGGTTTGTACCTTGCTCTAAATGGAAACAAGTGATGGTAAGGGCAGTTTAGTAAAGCCAAGTAATTATCTGACAAACCAAGTCCTTACAGAAGTGTATGAAGATTACATTGTCCCTTCTGATTTCTAAACTCTTGTCATAAACGCATTAAATGTGACAGATCTTACATTACTGTCGTGATTGTAGAAAGCAGTCATTGCTCAGCTGCCTCGCAGGATTTCATTCTGGGTCTTACATGGACTTTTGAAAAAACACATAAGTGCCTGGTTGTCTAAGGTGCAAGATGTCTCAGGATAGATGAGTACCTATTAACAACTGTCTGTAAGGGAAATTAAATGCCCAAAATAATTTACTAACTTAAGGCAAAAAAAAAAATGGTCATTTGTTTTGATATTTGGCAATTTTTTCAGGTTGTTTTCCATTTCCTGATTGCTGTATTAATCCTAGCAGGTGAACATTTTAAATTATTCTGGAATAACATGTACTGCATCTTTCCATGAACGTGTTTTTCCAAAGGCAGTGATCAAATAATCTGTAAAGTGTTTCAGTGTGCCAGCTCAAGAATGTTGAAAAAATAAATTATTGGTGGTGAGTGTCAAAGTTATCTGGATGCACTGTGTTTGGAGCAAACGGTAAAGAATATGTTGAATTTCTTAGGTATGTGCTCAGCAGATGGGTGGTGGGCAGGGCTGAGATAATTATTTTATCTCCTGTTGAATTGCAGTGAGGGTCAGATGCAAAACTGTTACAGAGCTTTCAGCAATGCCAGTCTGTAACCCCCAGATGTTGGGTCGTGAGGTGAGCAGACTATCGGAAGAAGGGACGACGTTCACAGCCCAGGTAGAAGCCTGCTGGCGAGCTCCGTGTCACCAAAAGCCGTGAAAGGTTAGCGCCTCACCTGCTGCTGGAGCTGATCTGACGAGTTCAGAGGCTGATGCTCTCATGGTGTAGTGCAAAAGAAAAATCTCGCATTACTGTTTGCCATACTGTAGCTGTGGATGAAGAGAAAACTTGAGCCTTTTGGACTGTAATAACACCACTTTTATTAAGTTTCTGTTGAAGGACTAAGATAAATTGATGGGCTGAACACAATAACCTTTCAGTATCTTGCTTTCAAATACTTAGTAGGCAAGCGCTAGTGAATAAGAGAAGAAATTAAGCTAAGATGTAGAAAAAAGGTTACTTGGCAACATCATAGTGTTTGTAAAGAGGAGAAAGAAGGGTCAGGAACTTAATGAATTTTGATTATAGAATTTTCTGTAATTAAGTCATTGCATGAATAGAAAAATCCTAAACCAGATTTCGGTGTCATAGTCTAATAGGGATTGCCTAAAGCAAAGCAGGGTTTGTTTGGAAACAAACTGCAGAGAATAGCGAAAGCGTAGCTGCTGTGTACGAACAAAATTGGACTTCCCAGAGGCATGTAGTGCTGGTCAGAGCTCAAGCAGACACTATCTGAACAGGGTATGTGGTACTGATGAAAGTGTTGTCTGGAGTAAACATACTGTGGAAATGTTGATTTGGAGACCTTCATGCTTACTGTGTGACGTACTATTAAAAAAGTTTGGGTTTAACCTTCAGCAGTTGGGAGGAAAACACCAAATACAAAAGCGCTATGGCCCATAATTATAGTTCTGCCCAGCTTGCCAATATGATTTCAATGAGTAGATTAATTTTCCTCTGTAATAACCTTCTTATTAACCCTTGCAGAAAGAACAATCCATTGATTGACGGAGTTGAGATTTTTGCAGTGGTAACCAGTTGCATGGCTCAACTAATTGTACCTGGTGCTTTGGGTGGAAGAGGAGGTGCAATACCAAAACCCGAAAAAGTTATCTACCATACTGCCCCTTCCCATCCAGTCCAGCCTGCGGTAAAACCGGTTTGTAAAGCAAAGACCAAATTAAACTTAATCTCATAGAGCCTGAATTTTGCAAATTAATTAAGTGGACCATGACAACCAAATGTGGCACTTTTATGCTAAATACAGTTTGATTGGAAATACTTGATTATTACCTAGGAAAAAAACAGATTAACAAATAATATCTTCCTCCCCTGCTAAGATTTTAGCTGTTAGTAAGCATTCTACCAAATTTAAAAGACTCTGTAAAATGTTCTTAGTAAGTGCGTTCGTGTGGTCAACTTCCCATTGGAGACCAGTACGTATTCATACGGAGGTTGATTTCTTGAATCACTATAAACTCCCTGGTGCAGGGCGCTGAACTGCTCCCTGGGGGATGCTTTTTGTCTGTCTTGCCTATGTAGAGAGCTGAAGGTAAAGACAATGGAAATTTTCACATAGTTCAGTGTATAGTAAATACCAAATACTAATTTAGTTTACTAAAAATAGTAAATACAGTACAGTATATAAAGTAATACTTCAAAATTCTACGTTTTCTTGTGATTTGTGCTTTATTTTCTATTACTGGTCATACATCTCATTACAACTATGGGGATTTAAGAAAAAGGTTTAGAGTGATGTTTGCTAGTTACTTGTTTTTCTTTCCATTCAGTGTGGAGAGCAAAATAAAAAAAAAAAAAAAAACCTGTTTAATTTTCTTTTTGCTTTCAAATACTGGTTTTTGAATGTCTGTTGTGCCAGTTTGTCCTCATAAGTCTTACAACAGCATTATTTTGGGTGCTTTAAAATACTTAGAGCTCAGTTTCACTGCTCTGATGATTTGAAAACTAAGTGGACTATTATTCTGACATAACTCCTACATACCTCAAAATTTCTAGCTGAAGCTAAGCTCTAACCATGATCAAAGGGGCACATCAATGGAATGGGTTGAATTTTTGTGGAGCTGGAATGGTGTTACGTGTGGTGTTAATCCAGGTGCTGTGCTATTCAAATGTTGAATTAAATTGAGCAAATCAAATTCTGGTAACAGAGAAATAATTGCTAATACAAAGTATGCAATGGGTTGCCTTTTGTATTTTGAATTATTCTGTTACAAATTAGAACTTCTAACCACTAAGTATGCATCTAAAGCACTTCTCTTCCCTATTATTTTTCTCTGTTCTGCTTAAATTTTAAAACCAGAAAACTAAACCACCTCAAAACTTCCATTCTGGGTCACATATAACTGATAAGATCAAACTAACAAATGTATCTTGTGAATAACCAATTGAACTAAATTTGTAACATTATTGGCTATAGAGAAAATGTTTTATCTATGGTTGTTTAGTGCTCTACCATCTCAGTTCCTGACTTTATAGATTTTTGGGAAAATGAGCTCAGAGTTTTGTGTGAGGGTAAGAAGTTGTCATTAGGTTCAGCTCTGCAATTTCCAGGCTTTATGAAAGCACTTGTGAATGTACCTGATTGTGTGTAAACAAATATTCCTGCTGGAATCTGTAGGGGTGCCTTCATGCTTGAACAAAATCAGGTGTAAGGTGCTCAGCGCAAGTGAGAGCCCGCTGCTGGCCCGCCTGCGAGACCTGTTCTTTACTGGCCTGTGCACTTGCTCGTCTATAAGGGAGATGATGGGAAAAAATATATCTGAATTCAAAGTCCCTCAAATCCATTTTTTTTCTACTGCTTAAATTAACTTTAGTTTCAGAAACTGGCTGTATCTTGTGTATTTTTTTAATCTTCCTTCCTTACCAGGTAAGTATTTCAGAAGCAGTGTTGCATTACAGAGTTACCGCTTCCAGTGCGGTGTGCGTGAGTGGATGTGTGTGTGTGCATGCTTATATAGAGAGAGATCTGTGTTGATACCTGAAATAATAGATGTGAGGGTTTTAACCTTGTAACTGTTATGAGGTCTTTGTATGTCTGCTTTAGGGTCGACCCTATCCCATATGACACTCCAAAACCAGCGGGCCACACGCGATTTGTCTGCGTCTCAGACACACACTCCAGAACAGATGGCATCCAGATGCCTTATGGGGACATCCTTCTCCACACGGGCGATTTCACCGAACTGGGACTGCCCTCAGAGGTTAAGAAGTTTAATGACTGGTTAGGTAAGGAATTACTGCGTTTTGGTGACCCCAATTAACCTCTCCTGTCCAAGTGTCAGTCACTGCCTCCTAATTGAATTAGAGCACTTGAAAATCCCCCCCTACCCTTGCTTCTCTTGTCCTCATGTGATGTGCTGTTTCTAGCCTCAGTATGATTCTGTTAATAGAGACAACTTTAGAGACTTTGCTGTATTTCTGCATTATCTTGGGTGAAAATATTGTCATTCCACATCAAGGACCATGTGTCCTTCTGTGTGCTCTGGGGGGGAGGTGGCACCCCATATGAATGCATGCAGCATCCCATTAGTTGATGCTGTGGGGTTTTACGTCTACAGCCAAAACGATTGCTCGCTGTGTTTTGGGTTTACCGTAATTGAAAGCAGTGCTGAAAATTACAACATATTTGGAAATGATGAAAGTCCTTCTTCCCACAATATAGGATAATGTTTGGAAGAGGAGAATTTTTTGGGTGATAGTCACATGATTGCCCCTTGAGTTAGAGTGCGGGCATTTTAAATTTGAACACAGGCACTCAGCGCATCTTTGGTAGAATGCCTTTCGTATGCTGCTGCAGTTGATAGCAGTGCCTCAATAGTGTATTGCTACAGATGACTGCAATTAAATAGCAACAGCAGAATACCAAAATGAAGGAGGGCAACTTGTGCAGGATGCTTCTGTTACCAATGCCACCGGTAGGCTGGCTGTGTGCTGCCATGCCACCTCTGGCATTAGAAACAGTCAGAGGTGAAGGTAACTCAAGCAGCTGATCTTCAAGAAACATTAGAATGAATTTACAGCATCGTGTAAAAACCTTTGAAAGCATAGCTTTACCTCCAACACTGCCTCTCCCTTGCCTGCTGTATGACGGCCACGTCTCTACATGCCTTTAATAGCAGCATTTTATTCCGTTGGAGTTCCTTGGCTGACCCTTCAAGAGATAAGTAAAGAACATTTGGGTTTACAAAAGGAATTTTTAAATAGAAGCGCTTCTACATTCTGTTTTTTCACCCTCCTTTGCATTTTCTCCAAACTGTTCTTTTATCTTCCTTCTGACCTCCTCTAATTTCCATAGCCCAATTTTAAAGAACTTTTTTCCTTTTTATTGCTGTGCATGTGGGATTGGGACTTCAAGATGCTACCATATGACTACGATTTAGTTTTATCATTCTTATTTCTAGAAAGCGGCATTAGATTTTATGGGCTCAAGCCTATCCTTTTTCTAGGAATGTAATTGCAGGAGTGGGAAATAAGTCGTAGAAGTAGGTGGATATGTACATAGGTTGAGGGAAGAGACACAGAGGAATCATCTTCCTCAGCTTCTGAGTGTTCTTTGTGATAACCTGTAAATGTTAGAGTTGTGGAGAAGCAAGCAAGGTAAGGGCGGTGGGAGGCTGCACAGCTTCGCTGGGAATGGTGGTGTGGTCCCACCGAGCTACAGTCCGTGTAGAGAGGCTGGGCAGCTGCTGTTCAACGACATTCACTTGCTACAGATGCCAGGCAGCTCCAGAAAAGGAATTGCCTTCTGGAGAGCACAAACCTCCAAAGTCTACCCCGATTGCACTGCTAAGAGCGGTGTCTGGCTACCAAAGTTCCTCTTTGGGCTTTGGGTCATTTCACAAGGATTGTTTTGATACAGCCAGAGCCCGTGCCCAGGGCTTGGCACTGGAAAACGCTAACTCAGTACTGCTGAAAGCCAGAACAAGTACGCTGCTAGTGTGTTTTCACCCTTTCATGGGGAATCTTACAGTATAAGTAGGTACCTGGCATTCCTTGTATTTAACAGGTGTTCTATGATGATACTTCATCACATAGATCCTTGGTTTAATATTTGCAACAGAAGAATTATAACCCTTTGACTAGGTTTTGTTCCAGCCTCAATAATTTACCATGGGGCTTCCTTAACATATATTTTGTTCTTGTAGAAGTCAGTATAGTATTTATCTGAGAAATCAGGTTTTGTATTCTTTGGCAATCAGTGTCATTGAGCACCTACTGGCTTTGGCCTCAGGCTTTCATATATCAGGTACAGAAAAAACTTTTTTTTTTTTTAGTGCACAGAGTCAGCTTGTATTTTGAGACATATGACAATACCACTTATTAGATTTCTGGTGTAAGGCGAGGCAGCAAATTGATTCCCCTGTGGAATCTTGTTGCGTTGATGAATACTTGCTCTGGTGCTGTCCTCTCCTTATCTGAAATCAAAACACTCTGAAGTCAGGCATGCCCCTTTGCCGCTTTATTTCAGGCTCCTATCTGCAAAATGGGAGTAATTGCATTTTAGTACTTACTATGTGCATTGTGAAGATTAATACCTTCCAGGTTGTGAGGTGATGACGTGTAATGGTTTAAAAAATACATCCCAGTGGCAGGCAGGAACAAGCAGGAATCCTTTTTCTTCTGCTGTATAGTGGGAGGCATCTTTTTCCATCATAGTTGGTAGGAAGCTTATTCCAAAGCAATGCAGTGAGAACTCCCATCAAATACAATGTTGTCCTTACAGGAAGGGGGTTTTGTATCTTGAGTGCATGGTTTTCTCCACTGGCAATCATGTTATAAGGCAGTAATGAAGACAAGGCGTTTGTGTCGTTTATAGCTTGAGGGAGAGACGTGATATCAAAGCTAGGCTCTGTTCTCCAGCCTATTTTAGCTACTCTGTGGCAAAACATCTCCACTAGGATTGTACAACAGGATAACTGAAACACAACTATCCATAATTTTCTTGGCAGTAAAGCCAAGGGAAAAGCTAAAAGATGATTATTCTGAACCTCAGCCTGTCTTGTGCTTCACTGGGTGTGAAAGCGCTTCTGTCAGCCCTGCAATTTTATGTTTTGTGGGTCTTGCATCCCTTTGCAACTCTTTGGGTATCTCACCTGTGCAGAATGTTCAGCATCTTGTCCATCCATTTCATTAACATTTAGCCTTCTTTCTCATCCCTGCAGCCAAATCACAGAATGTGCTTTCCACACCCTCTTTCCCACTCTTCCTAGCTCTCAGCCCTTCCTGCAACTTTTACTACTTCTTATGCTTTTTCCCTTTGGCTGATAAATTTTCGTTATTGGTTTTGCATGAAAATCATCTGGGCTCATACACTGAATAACCTCTGTGGTCACTTAGTGATTACATACACTGGCTGAGGTAATTTATTCACTTTTGTTTTGGTGTGAACATGTCCCTTGGGTCTTGTAACTGCTGTAATCACTTGACCTTAGTGGCTGTTAAATGCTTTAAACACAGTTATTTTAAATTTATAATTGTTTTCATTAAAAATCTCTTATAGTAACTTAACTGACCTTGCAGTAAACACAGCTTGATGTGCTGAGGAAGAATTAAGACTTTGTTTTATGCCCAATATCTTTCTTACTGAATGTTTCAGCATATTCTTATTATCATCACTGGTCATATTTCTCCCATCCATTCTCATTCAGTCATACATGGGAAATGAAATACGGGGATATCTAATTATAGCTCTGTCTTCATAGGGCAATATTTCCTTTCCTGAGTGATGGGAAGTGGTTGAAAACTCATAAGAACTGAAGAGGAAGCAAAGATAAGTTCAGGCAGATAGATCTCTAATGAGTGACAATATGTTTATTGTGCTCAATTAGCACAGGCCTGACTGTGCATATCCTTACTTGTGTGAATAATTTCCCTTTGGTTTAGTCATTTTTCTCCGATAACTCATTTAGGTTCTTTTTTTGTCTAGTGGTTGTCTCTCACTGTGTTCATTTTTGGAGTTGTGGTGTTTTGTTTTTTTTTTTTCCATACAAGATTCCTACTATAAGGCACATTACTGAGTGAACTGGGCAAAATTCTGCAGTGGTAGGTACAATAAATCCCATAGGTGAAATTACTGCTGGTTAATGGCTGTGGAGCTGAGAGCAGAATTTGGCCAGGGTTTTTTTTTTTTAAGTTGTTCTGGGATTTAGCAATTTGACTGTTTCATGTCTTTGCTTTCATGTCTTGCTTTTATTTTGAATGCATGGCCCAACATATATGGATTTATACTGGAACAAATATGTCTTTACCTATAATATATCCTTGCCTTTAGTATAAACATTGTTGATAGAGCTAAAATTAAAATTCAACTTTTTTTCCTGTGATGTAGTTCCTCCATCATGTTACTTAAAGTGAGAAGCCAAGAGTGATTATACAATTTTAACGTGGAGGTTTTCTTGTTACACTCTGCATATGTGGATGTGGTCCTCAGAAACATCTTGTCGGTTCTTTTAAAGTTTATATTTGTGCGAATGTTTAATTACTGCAAATAGCTTCAGCTTGGAATTGCTGGCTGCTACATGGAATAGGTGGCAAAATGGGACGAGCACTGGAAATGTGTTGCTCTCAGAGGTATGGGCACACAGGTGGTTCCAGTCTGCTCTTAGATTTCTGCATTAGTACTGTAGAAAGTTGAAATGATATTGAAAACTGTAAGCCAGACACCTGCCAAAAAGTGTTTGAAGATAGTGTAATGTAATCTGAAAAAAATGAACTGTAACAAAATAGTGTAATAGGGAGATCAAGCTCTTCTCTTATCACTGTTTAAAAAATCAGGGTGGTGTTCCTCTTATATCCTTTCTCTGTGCCTCTGGTCTGACTCCGTTATTCCCTCATTTTATTGAGGCTTCATCTCCTCTCCAGGTGTATTTCATTTAGGGCTTTGTGTGAGTGCGTTCCTTTTGCTAACGTACACAGAAGACGGTTTCATTGTGATGAAGTATTTGTTCTTAAAAACTTTTGCTCCATAAAAGTATATTTCTGATGTGAATTATTATAGCATCTGACATGAGACTTTTCTCCAAATTCAGAGGGATATTAGCTCAAAGTATTCTGAACTGGTTTAGAACTAGAAGGAAGCTTATGAATATGTCAAAGGAAAATTATGGCAATAAAAACAAATCTCTTTCTATCTTTATAAATTTATTTATTTATTTATTTTTACCATCTGGAGCATATTTTGAACCCTATATTGCTCTACTCGTTGTAGCTAGAATGAGTAATTGACTAAACATAAAATACCGTTTTGATGAGCAAAACTCTCAGCACTTGAAAAAAAAAATTGCATTCATTGCAAGTGAAAGAAAATGCTGAGGTAGCTTTAATCCTGCAAGTATGGATGAGTTTTGCACAGCTGTTCCGGGAGAGAGGAAAGCAACTCCCTGGAAAATCTATTAGTCCGATTCAGAAAACAGCGATGTCTTCTGTGAGTGGTTCTGGTGAGGAGATCTTCTAGGCTTCAGACAGTGGAATGGGATACACTTATTTTAATCAGAGGTAGAGCTGGCTGCTGAATGACGTCTGTTGGTGTCGGCATTCTGCTGTCCCTCTGATACTCCTGCGAGTTGGGTGTGATTTGCAGGATCCAGACCACGTTGGCTGCCTATTTCAGAGATGCATAATGGATAATGGATAAGCCTGTCCAGACAGTTTTGTTGTGGCTACTTGCTTGTTAATTCTAGTTGCTAATAGATTCTGAATATGATGAGTTTGGAATATGTTGGTGCAATTTCTTTAAAAAAACCTCCTCATTTAATATGGTGAGATCTAGAGTCATCTTCAAGCTTTTTTGGTTTGGTGGGGTTTTTTTTGCTTAGTTCTCTGGGATATGTATCTCACTCTGTCTTTATGGTAAAGTTTTAAAAAATTTCTTCCAAGTTTATTTAGATTTTATCACAGTATCACTACTTCAGAATATTTCCTTTGCTTTTGTTCTGACTTGAAATGTGTTTAATTTCACTATTAAATTCTCATTTGTACTTAGTTTTGAATTCCCATATGGCTTCACTAAATTAATCATCAGTGTTCAGCTTTTGTTTGCATACACCTCTTTTAGATATATTAATACTAATTTAAAAGTTTTTTTTCTCAGAGGAATACAAAAATAATTTGAATGTTGCAGTTTCTTGTATTTATAAAACAGTGGAAAAACCCAGCCATGTGGATTTTTGGTAATAAGCTGAATAATATTTTCCTGATGTAGTAATCTATGCTGAAATGTGAAAATAAAAGTGGAAAAAAAAGTGCAAAATTCTACTTTTGTGCTATGGCTGTTATAGCTGCTGCTTCATATTTATCCTCTGCTCTGAGAGATGCTAGATGCTTTGTAGGAAACAGAACCCTAGGAGTATAATTTAAAGGGTAAAATAGAAGAAATTGTGTAGAAATGAGTGTCAAAACAGTAAAATTCCCACTGACTGAAGTGGAATTTGTGGATGAGGAGCAGTGTAAGTTTATTTGTATCTGATCAGTTGTTTCTTGTTTTGTTCTTGTTATTCCTGGCAACTTTTCATACAGAAATTTCACAAGAAACTATTTTTGCTATCTGTTAACGGCATGCAGAGAAACTTTGTGGCTTTCTTCTAAGCTGTAGCCACTAACTCACTAAAGATACCGTGTAAAGTTCTCTGTACAGCTGTGTGCTACCTGCCCTGAGCACTCACACCAAACGTTGGGGTGTTACTTGACAGCCACTAGAAAACTTGGCTCAGGTGAAATGTGCTTTCAAAGAGAATAATGTTGTGGATTGAGTGGCTCTTTGTATGTTTAAAGCTAACATATTCATTTGGTAATTTTCAGTGGAAGAAAGGAGGCAGTGAGCACTGGAAAGTATTGCACAGTTCTTGGACAGGACTTTCAATCACAGTAATTGCTCCGTCATTTCTTGGATCTGCTTCCCTGGACTGCTGTTGTCTTAAAAGAGGGGGATGATCAGGTTTCAAATAACAAACCATAACCAAAACAAATTTATAAAATAACCAAAATAATTCTTCCTTTCAATTCCCTCTTTCCCGCAAATCCCCTTTAAAACAGAACAAAGATTTATGGTGGTTGTATTGACCAGGCATGAGGCAAGCAATGCCACCCAAATAGGAAGTTTTATAGACATTGTCATCAAATTCTTCTTCCAGCATTGCTGCTGCAGCCGCATATCAGAACATGAGAATGATTTCAATGGGAAGCAGTCAAAGGATGTATTCTTTGTACACCATCAATTTATTATGCCACTTACAAATGAAATGTTGCATCAAAAATACAAAGTGCAAAAACGCCTCTCTCCTAAATTTTCACATCACGCACACCTTATTAACAATATCTAGTTAAAATAAGAAGTCTTTCTGTTATTAGAGCGTCACGTTCCTGCTTAGAAAGAACAATGGTTTTGGGGTGGAGGAGTTGCTTTGAGCAGAGAAAGGTTTGGGCTGGGGGAGAAAGCACTGTAGATTTTAGTATAATGTGTAGTGTTCAAAGAAATTTTATTTCATCATAAAGATTAGCAGGCTGTGTAATTCAATTTAAAGCTGGCTGGCAGTGTCCTGTCTATTACAAAGCTTTTTTTTTTTTTTTTAATCACCACTGTTTTTTTATGCTGTATGTGAGTACAGAACCTTGCAGGCAGCAGGAATGATCTTTGGGTTTTGTGCTTCCCACTCCCCCTTCCTTTTTTCAGTTCTGCATGTTAGGAAATGTGTGAGATTACCTTAAACTGAGCTATGGAGCAGTATCTCGGTGAAATGTTATCCTCCATTTTTTTGGTTGTATAAAATGATTTTTTTTTTGTGGTCCGCCACTGAGAGTGAAGATCTGCTAAAAATGTTAGATTGAGGGGCGTTGAATCAAGCTTAAAAATTGAATGTTAGCATTTATTCACACTGTTGTGGACATTACTATGCTGTAGAAAAGCGACATGCAGCAATTTACGTTAATGCAAGACTGGCAGACCTTTATCTTACCGTAATTGCCTATACTAGGGGGTTAATAAATGTTCCAAGAATTACTGACTTTTTTTTTTGTTAAAGAAAAATAGATCGTTGCTTCTAGCTGGCTCTAACCAGCCTGCATAGCTTGTTAATTAACCCTCTTCTTGCAGTGGGCTGCAGCTGAGTGTGTGAGCTCGGACAGATTCTGCATGGATTTTGTGTAGTGCTGCGGGGATTTTTGTATATCAGGAGTGATGTGTCTTGGCACAAAAGGGCTGCGAAAGAAAGACCTGTGCAACTCCACCTCTCCCATCCACCTCCCTCGTGCCTGTTAGAAGAGCTTGAAATAGTTATTGACTGTGTTTAGGGAGTATATTGATTTCAGAGGATGGGTGTTACCTTCGTGGGCAGTCTGGTACTGCTGGTGGGGAGAAAAAGGAGAAGAGAACCCCTCCTTCCAGAGTTAACGGGAGTCTGAGTTTTCTTTGTCCTGCTTTGTCATCCTGAGCATGGCAGTGTGAGTAACAGGGCTTGCTCTGGAGCGTGGTTACAAGACCCACAGGCAGCATCTTCTCTCAGTAAACCCTGGTACAAGGCTGGCAGGACCCGCTCTGCTGCCATGTCCTGGGTCTCAGCGCTCGGCTCACGTGTGGGTCGGTTCGTGGTGACCCTTACACAGCGTTGGGAGCTGAGTTTCTCAGGGCTGATGGTCGCCTGGAGGCTCTGGTCACTCCAGAGCCTGACTCCACTGAGCTGTTCTGGTCCCTTCTCCCGTCCTGCACCCCAGCCATGAGGTGATGGTTACCAGACCCACGCTGGCTACTGGTGGTACGTTTAGTAGAGAAGGAGCAAGGCAGCACAACAGGAGACAGCCCTGAAAGGAGAGAGGCAAGAAGGTGCAAAGCCAACACAGAAGAGAAGAAAATAACATCAAACTAGGGGAAGGACAGTGGCTTAAAAGGAGGGAGAGACAAGTGAAAGCACAGGGACTGAAAGGGGGCAGATTTACCTACTTTTTCCAGAGCTTAATTTCTTCCCAAGTTAATAAAATTAAGAAATGAGAGCTCAGGAGCACTCTGTACTTTGAATTTTTTGTAACTGTTGATAAGTGAACCTTAAAGACCTCAGAATTATGTACATATTTGTTAATGAACTGGAATCTTTAATATTACAGGGCGGGCTGGGTATCAGACTGCAAGAGCTCCTTTTCTCCTCAATGTTGCCATTAAATTTTTCTTTTGTTTAACCAGCCAACACGGAGAGTTTCCATTTCAAACAGAGCTGCAAATGATAAAAAATTACCCATACTTCCATACTTTTACCTGTGCTGCTCTCTCCCATATGTTACCCTTAAGGCTCCCCACTCCCTAAGCAGCATTTGACATTTGCCTTCGCTCCTGAGCAGCGAGCAGAAAAGCTGCGATGCAACCGTGAAGTTTCCTGCATTTCTGTGGAGGAGATGTCTCCTGAGGAGACATTGTGAGGAAGGAGCTTGTTCCTTCTCCTCTCCTCTGTCTTTGCTGTGAGCTTCAGTGGTCACTGGGAATAAAATAATGTGGCTGTAGCCATGCTCGTGGTCCTGAGAATAAAGGTCCTGGATGAACATTGCCTTATAAAACCCTAGGAGAAGTAGTTTCCAGACTGACACCATAGGGAAAGGCGTTTGCCATTTGCAGTCTTCTGGCTGTAAATTCTAATCCTGTGCAGTTAGCTGGAGTGTGAGAGGCGGGGAGGGATTGCCTGAGCAGGGGTGGTGAGGGGATGGGGATGCCCTGCTGCCGCAGTCCCGGCTGCCCCTGGGGACAGGGGAAGGAAGAGCCACTGCTCTGGTGACAGACAGCTTGGGCTGTAGATGTTAAAATGGGTCCTGGTCCACTCACTGGGAGCGACTTACTAGAGAGAATGTGTGCAGGGTTATAGTGGAAGCAATATAGCCATTCATAAACAAATGCTTCCGTGAAGCCAGCTGTGAAAACAATGATGCTTGCCTTTTGAGGTGAAAGGGCAAAACCTTAGCAGAAAGGAATATAAATAAGAAATAAATTGTTACCTTTGTGTAAGTGACTGAAATAGCTGTTCTCTTAGTCCTTTGTCCTAATGACCAGCTCTGATTAACTATGGTTGTTGCTTTATTCAGCAAAACTTGAGGTCTGCATATCATGCCTTTTTACAGCAGTTTTTTTATTTTTATTTTTTTTTACGGCAGTTTTTTTATTCCTTTTTACAGCAGTTTTTTAATTCCTTTTTTTTTAATGGCAGTTTTTTATTCCTTTTTTTTCAGTCTGTAAGTGGTGGCTAAAGTGGGTAAGTTAAGAGAGACCCTACTCTGCAGAAGGCACACTAGATGAAAAATTGCAAATCCTTCATGGCACAACAGTTAATTATAGCATTTAATTGCAGAGAAGTATTTACTCATGGACCAGAATCTTTGGTTTAGTTCTGTATACAAAAGGAAATTACAGATGCTGCAATCATACAGATTTTGCAGCACCTTGTGAAAATGTCACTGTAAATTCAAACGCACAGATATCAGTACTGTAAATCTCACATATCCGTTTGACTTGGTTTAAAAACCTTTCACTACCTTAGTAGGTTAGGTGCTTAATATTATGCTTACAAAGCAATAGAGATGGCTACAGCAAAGGGCCAATGTACTGGTAGTAACAATGACAGGAAAGAGAAGTTTCACCTGATTTCCATCACAGTGAAGCACTCAAACTCCTCATATTGCAGAATGGAGTTTACATTACATATACTGTTCTTCATTCATCTGTTTTGTCCTTCTTTGGAAGGACAATTAGGAGGTATGTCCACTGAAATTCAAAGAGCAGCACCTTGTATTTTTAGCAAACTTAAGACTGAACTGTCTGTTGTGAGGTCCTGGGATGCTGTAACATAAATAATTTGGTAATTGAATTCTGCAAAGCCAGGAGAAGAGAGGAGATGGCAAGAAATAGAAAGAGGGTGAGATTTGGAACTCAGAAATCACTGGCACCAATTTCCATAGTTATTGCTCTAGACCTTTATCAGGCTTAAAGTTTCCCTCTCTCTCTTTTTTTAGTGTTTGGACTTACTATATGTGCTTAAACTTGCAAGGAAGGTACCTGAGGCTCTGTGCCATTCAACTCGGGCAATTCTAGGTGGCTAGAAAAAAAAAACAAACCTGCATAAGAGGAATTCAGTTCCTTGTAATAACATGATACAGCTGGAGTGATTTGGTTGTCTCCTGTAGTAGGTAAGAAACCTCTTTGTGGGCTGGGTATTAAAAGGAATTTCCTTAAAGGGCTCAGGAGATTCTTGGTATCCAAGTTCATCTTGAAAGACTATAGTGGAATGTCTAGGTTTATTTAGAATACTAAATTTAAATGTGGGATTCAGAAAAATAATACTGGAGGTTCATAAAGACCTCCCTGAATATTTTTAGTTGACTGTAATTTCTGTTTGCATTCTCTGTGTGATTCAGAGATTTCAGGAAAGGACCATGGAGGTAGTTCTGAAATAAGCTGAAAGAGGGTAGATTTAGATTAGACATTAGGAAAAAATTTTTCACTGTGAGGGTGGTGAGGCAGTGGCCCAGGTTGCCCAGAGAAGCTGTGGATGCCCCATCCCTGGAGGTGTTCAAGGCCAGGCTGGATGAGGCTTTGGGCAACCTGGGCTAGTGGGAGATGTCCCTGCCCATGGCAGGGGGGTTGGAACTTGATGATCTTTAAGGTCCCCTCCAACCCAAACCATTCTGTGATTCTGTGAAATACAGCACGTGGTGCTGTCAAATGGATATTGGGCTGCATCTAGAAGTTGAGTTTAGTTCAAGTTTTAGATTTCTCCCCTTGGAATTTCGAAAAGGAAGAAACAATTCTCAATAGATAACAGCATTACCATCAGAAAATATGTTTAAAAATACCTTGAATATCAAAGTTGCTTCTTAAATGTTTACAAGTAAAAGCACAAAACATGATAACAGGGTGAAATTTCAAAAGCAGCTAATAGCTTTAGTACACTGGACAATGTTACATTCTCAGTTATTAAAAAGCTGCTTTTAGACAGCAGTCCATACTTTTAAAGCTTTAAGGATATTAAGAAAATATTTTATCTTATTTCTTCTTTTTCCTTTCAGTTTATTTTCCTTGTGATTATCCTTGCTGTTCCTGCTGCTTATTTTTTCCCTTATCATTATGGGAATTTATCTACATTACATTACTATTGGTAGTCAGTTAAGCCTGAGCCCCAATATGTTTTGTAGTTTACCGACAATGCACTCAAAAATCTTAGTTTTGAAAGGAACAGTTTCATTTCTATGTATAAAAATTGAGAAGTTATGTAAAATATGCTGTATTATAGAAAGAAATAGTTGTCAGAAGTTTCTTGTATTTGAGATTTTTCTTCTCATAAGAAATGGTCTGACCGTCTTCCTGGGATACAGAAAAAAGGAGGCATTTGGAGGGATTTTTTTCAGGAAATACTGACTAGGCTTTACCAGGCTGCAAGATAGAGGGAGGCGTGTGCCTGCTGCTTTGTGCATTGTAAGCCTCAAAGACTTCACTTTAAAAATCAGAAAACACATAATGGGAACAAGTTCAGAGAGGAGAGAAACAGGAGATTGTTTTTGCTGATTATATGTGTCCCCTGATTGTTTTATTTATTTGTTTATCTTAAGATAGGTAGGTAGATATTGGAAGAATCCTGATAGAGATGTGTTTCTCAGTCCTGTGAACAGAAAAGGAAGTTCTGCTGCTCGCATAAAGGTCCCTGGAAGTAAGGCAGAAAAATTTGGGGCAGAATCTAGATCTGGGTCCCACATTCACAGTTCTCATTTCCTTCAGTAAGTTTTCCTACAGTAAGTAGTGAAGAATTGACACTCAGACTTGTTTCTCTTTTAAATAAAGATTTTATTTTGTCTGGAAGACCTTGTCCATAGCATTCTCTGGCCTTTTGCAGTGTGAGAGTGTGTGTACGTGAAAATACCAAGACACTGTCTGGGATAATTATTATTAGCGTAATTACTTTCTCTATAATTGTTTTTCAAGATGACCTCATTTTTGATGGCTTTTATTCATGTATTTTAGAAAAAAAAAGACTTAATTGGAATTGTAAATTATAGAGACAAAGGGTATGTTACGGGAAGTAGGTTCAGATCTGTTTGGGTCACACAGTGGCTGTTGGTTTTTATATTCTTTATATTAGATTCATGGAGAAAGATCGTTTAAATTGATTCAATATGTGCGTGCACAAGGTAATATCAACAACCAATATATTATTTCAAAATCTGGTGAGTTTCTTCATAGAGGATTAGGTTATATGGTGTGGGGGGACTACGAAAAGAAAATAGAATTGTGTATTGATGCCTTTAGAAATATTATTTGAAGGCAGCAAAATGTTCCCTGAAATTCCCTTCTGAGTGGAGAAAATGGAGTTTGTTTGCAGTAATTGTATTTTCTAGCATTTGCTTTCACACTTTCCAATATGAGTTAAGCCAATTGGAAGCTGTGATTTCGTTTTGCTTATTGGCAAAAGTACCATGTAAATTGATCTGTGATGCATTTATAGAGAATGCTTTGAAAATTTTGAAATAGAGATGACTTTTCTTATTAGATTTAGATAGTATTAGGGTTCATTTCTATATTTTAACTTAATGTAATAGTAACCAAAAATGTTCCTTTTCAATTTAGTTGTAATCAAGTTCAAGGAGAACATTTCTGCTTAGCCCCACTAGCACTGTGAAGGCAGAGTTCTGTTCCTGCTCTCAACCTTGGTATTCAGAGTTCAAGATCTGAGCCATTCAAAACCACAATGAGCTGAAATTGGCCTAAAACTTGTCAGCCCTGGTACATAAAGATCTCGATTGCAAGAGAAAATGTAAAATTCTGTTGGACAAAATATAACGTATTTCTGTCTATTTGCAGTATACGTGTGCGATAGACCTTAAACTACAGGGAGTTAGATGCAAATCTCACCGTAAGCGTAAATACGGGGTAATTCTGTTTTGGGCAACACCCTTCAGCTCTGACAGACAAAAGATGTTCTTGCCTGAGAATTTCATGTATTTTCCTAAGAGAACGCTATTTCACTTAAAGGATTTCTTTGAAAGTGCGCACACAGCACCAAAGCAGTCGTGGTAGTCCTTTACGTATGGCTTTGCTATGGGGAAAGAGAGGAGTAGCAGGAACTGCCATTTCTGCAAGAAACATTTTTGAAAATGAAAGGGAAAAATAAAGCTATTGCAATTTCCAGTGAGGGTGTTGTTTTCAGAATTTGCTAAATTTAAAGGCAACTTCGTAGCTGTCAGCTTTTTTGATTTTAAGTTAGGTGATTGGGTTTTTTTCCACCCTTGAAAGCTCCATCTTTTAGGTTACATAATGACAAGCCTGAATAGAAAGCCTTTCCGGGGACAAGCAAGCAGGGAAATCTGCGCTCCTTCTGTTTCAAATTTCATAATTTTGAAGTCAGTTTTTATGGGACTTTTTACACCTAAAGTTGGCAATGCTGTGAGCTGCAAAATCTGGAGGCTCTTTTGTTTTTGAGGTTAGACTAAACAAAAACTTCAGATTCTGTCTGTTTCAAAACAAATAAATGTCATGTATCAATTGATAAAACTTTAGTGAAGCTTTCCACGGTTCAAGAAAAAATGTTTCAATAACAGTAGCCCAGTGGAATTCAAAACAACTTTGAGATCAAAACCCCACACAAGTTATGTCGGAATAATGCCAAGGAAGCTGTGGAACACTGAAGTAAAACAAAAGATTGTTGCTTATTTGTGCCACATTTTTTCTTTTAGCAGAGAGGAGAAGGATATTAATCACAAACAGTTACATTAGAATAATGTTATGGTTGAGACATAAATACATAAAAGCAAGGAATTGTTCCCAATGTCAGCGCATCGTTAAGGCAGACCCATAGTTAACTAGGTTCTGCTGCAGGGTTCATACTGCACTTGGCAATGTTATGCCCGGTGTTGTGCGAAATTCACTGCATTTACCTATGGGAGAGAGAATGAGCAGAAGCACTTGGCATTAGGTACCGCTCATTCTACAGTATCAGACTTCTCCTAACCCGTATAGGTTCGGTAGCGCCTGTAGCTGCGGTTGCTCGGAGAGGACTGTGTGTGCTGCGATACCCTGGCACTGCGTGGCTGGTTGTAGGTGCTGAGCCAAGATTCACTCAATACTTCCTTGCTTTCATGGGTTTATGACTCAACCTTGGCGTTATTGTAACGTAGTTTTTTGTGTTTAATGTTTCTTAGACTTGGTTTTCCATTGCCAGCATGGAAGAAAATCCTAATGCATGAGTTTGAGAGGAGAAGGTAGCAGTCTGAACCTGCTGTGTGGCTCGATCCGCAAGTGTGAGTATTAACGCTAGAGCTGTCAGGCCTTGTGAAAATTAATGAAGCCTGACGGTTACAGAGTGAAAGGTCAGAGGCAGAGCTTGCACTTACCTAACATTTCTGTTTTGTTGTGTCTAACAGCGTTTTCAACAAAGGGGAGCTTTAATGTACAAGCTTTAGATTTATCACAGGAATTCAAAGGTCTCAGCCTTTGCTTCTCCCTGTGCTGTGGTCTGATGTTTTCTTTGCATAAAGGCAAAACAGTTAAACTATCATTCATCTACTCCTCTTGCTGTGTTGCCCATGTATGTTTTGCCTTTATTTTTCCTTCTCCAAAATTTTCTTTTGGAGGGAAAAAGGAAAAAAGCAGCATCTGAACTGATGATAGTTTAAAAAGCTGGTGGAATATTTTTCATTAAGATTTTGAGAGATCTTGTACTTCAGGTCTTTGTGCTTCTTTAGAAGCATGTTCTGGTTTTGTGCATGTTCTGTCTTCTATTTGCCTGCTTTTTTTGTTTTTAATTGTTTCATTCTGTAGATTTCTACAGACAAAAAGAGGTAAAATGAGTAGAAGTTAATGGGTTATGTTTTCAGACAGTATGTTGGTTGACGTCAGTTTTAGCTGTTCCATTGAGGACTTTTTGGGAAGATGGATTGACTACAACAGCCAGAATATTTTCACAGTCAGTTGGTCAGTCTCATCCTAGAAAAGACATTTGCTTTTCCTACCCAGTTTTGGATCTCCGTACCTGCAGTTGATTGTTGGTGAGAGAACTCCAGCTTATCATTGGAAAGCTTGAGTCTATGTAACTGCAGTTACACAGTCTAACTCATTCATTGCTGCTGAAGGAGAAATCGAAGCCTTTGAGATATTCTGTCTTTCTTTTAAAAAGCTGACAGGGGGCTGTGTGTGTTGCAACTGTGCCATGAATGCTAGGAAGAGAGAGTAACCATGGCCCTGAGATGCAGTGGAATCACCATGAGAAACCTCTGTGAGGAGTTCCGGAGCTGCTGGCCAGCTGCAGGTTCTGCTGGTTGCCCTCACTGCTGGCCATCCATGGGCTGCTGTGGCCAGGCCACTGATGGCAGCCTGCGCTGCTGCGGGGACTGGAAGTCCATGGGAACAACACAAAATCTGCTCCTTCAGTGTTTGTCTCTGGATGTGTATGTGGCTGGTTATAGGTGAATGCTCCACGAGCAGTTTTTCATTTTTGAAGCATGTATAATACACCATAAATTGGAGATGGTTCACGTGCACAGGCAACTCACTTGCACAGATTTTCCCTCTTTTTGAAGGGACTATGATTTGTACTTCAAGGTTTCTCAGCCCATTTCTCAACATATGGCCAAAGGGTCTATGAGGCTACGAAATGGGCATGAAAACCCTTCATGTTTCATGGAAGCGTTGCGTGGTTTGACTGGTTAATACATGTGTATGCATATTCAGAGCTTCACATCAAAAGCACGTGCATAGCATTTGTGTGTAAATACAGGTTTCTGCCACTATATAGACCACTAGTATCACATTATTTCTCATTCACGTACTTCCCTGTGGGTTTTGTAGGTAACAGTAGTCAAAAAATAATGTGATTTTCTATTTTTATAGGGACTCAGCAGTTAACATTCATTGCCAGCCAGACTCCTTTTCATGTCTGGCAGCTCTACAGAACTTGGGTTGTGTGACTAAACTGTGCTTGTATGAAGCATGCCATTAAAACGGGAATAGTTGTTCAACAGATTAAGGACTCCTAGGATCAAGTACTTAAGGTGAACTTAAAAAACCACTGAAACACCTACTTACGGAGGTTAAAAAAACCCAACAACCTCCCACCCCCTCGGCTTCCTCCCTCGTCCTGTGTAATAGGTGTATTAAAAGTGAGTCTGGTGCTCAGCTAACACTTCAAAGGGATGTAAGTGGTTGCAGCCAGCAAAAGAAGTCCTGTTTTAACAGCGTTCACAGAGCCTCATTCCTTTTTTGCTGCATCGGTTTTCAGCTCGATCAGTTTCCTGATCCACTGTGCTCTGTGGCCACCAAATCCTAGTGCTGGCAAAGGGGCATGGTGGCACAGGACTGAGGATGAATGCTTACGGGACAAAGGTACGTGGGACTGTAGCTTGAGGGTTGATTTGTTAAACAAGAAGTCACGCAAATCATCTGAGACTCTCAGATTAATGTATTTACTAGAAAAAATTCAATTTTTACGAGTTTTTCACAGTTAACTATCTCTGCTTTTATTTGAGCAGGAGTGATACTGACCTTCTGTCTTCCAGAAGAGAACAAGTTGTCTAATTGCAATATTTTCTTGATCAANGAACAAGTTGTCTAATTGCAATATCAATTATTACTTGCTTCTACTGTTGAGGACAGATGTTGAAAAATATCTTGGCCAAAGTAAAATTTTTTTTTTGAAGTTAACACACATGCACACACACATATGTGTGCACACTGTGTGTGCATATACACATAAATGTATAGCATTTAAAATATTCCAGTATGAGTGACTCTACTTCACAGCTGTAATGTTAGGCTTTTGATCTCACCTGTTAAACATTTAAGTATTTTTAATTTAAACTCGGTTATTAGTCTGGGAGTAGATAATTGGGTTTTCTGAAGTGCTCACCCCAGCAAGCAGATGAAACTCTTTTCCTAGTTTGGAAAGTGATTCTTCTGTCTGTTTTCCAGATTCACAGTATAAATTAGAATGAATAATATTACTGAAGCATGATGGAAAATTTAATAGTTAGGAAATTAGACTAATAAAGACCAAATGGAGCTAAAAAAAAGTAGTGAAGGAAAACGAGGAAATGCCTTTCAACCTGTGTATTGTGCTACAGCGTCTCTCTCTGTACAGACAGCACAGATGTAGATGTGCGGAGATTAATCTGGTCAAGATGAAGCTAAAATACCATGGAGTAGGGGATTTCTGTGTCTGACTGTTTATTCTTCCATATTAAAACCAGAAGGTCAGCAGATTGTAGACAAAGGGCAGGACTGCCAAAAGAAAACACGCCAAAATATTTCAGTAATTGTATCAGAGTGAGCGTTGTGCGCTGCCACGGGGCCTTTCAGAAAGGGAAAACCTGAATGTGATGAGTAAACAGCTAATCTGATTGCAGGTAATTGATTACTGTGATTAGTGCTATGTAGTCTTTCCTCAGGGAAGAGGAAAGAAATAGATGAGACTGCCTCCTGCTGCTCCCCTTTGCTTGGGCCTGGCTTTTGATGTGTTTGGTGAGCGGTGTTGCTCATTGCTAACTCCCGAGCCAGCTCCGGAAAAGGAAAACTGCGCTGCCACGGTTATAAAGTCAGGGAGCTTGATGGGGAGCTTGGTCAGACCTTGGTGCCCATCCTGCGGTAAATAGTGAAGTGTAGCCATACGGAGAGAAGCACATCTCGTCTGGGGGGGGACCTGGGTCTGCAGCCCTTGCACCCACAGCCAGCACCACTCACTGTCCAACTCTCTTTGGGCTCAATAAAATCAGTGGCTCTCCTGACATTAATTGCAGTAAATACTACTTGTTTTTTCTCTACTGATTTCAGGTGCTTATATAACACATGTAATGTTACATTCATATGTTTTAAATAATCGCTGATGCTTCCATTGGTTTGTCCTTTCGTGTCCTCTGTGTCTTCAAAGTAAGCCCTCGTTTTCAAGGTGTCAAGATAAAAAAACATAGACTTAAGCAAAATGTTCTGGATGTAGTTGGACATAATACCAGTAAAATGGGCTGATATTCAAATCTACCCAAATACATGGGAGTAAGTGTAAAACTTGGGCATTTATCTATTAAAATGAGACATTTTCTTTGCTAAAACTGGCAAATGTTGATAACTTGGCAATAACCTGAGTTTAACTTCTCCATCCTACTTCTCCGAGAATTTAATCATATCTAGCTTGTTTTGAGGGATTGATAGTTATGACGAGTGTATCAAATTTTGTGCCAGTGGTATCTTTTATGTTTCCTGAGAGAGGAGAAAATAGCAATTTTACCTTGTGCCCAGGAGTCACAGAGAGCAGGAATTGTAGGTACCTGCCACATTGAGTTTTTAAATAAAAATGAATTGCAGAGCAGCGTGTAGCAGAGCTGGGGAAGGGGAGGGAAGAGGGGAAGGAGTGAGGCATAAACTGTAGAGGAGCATTTATTGCATTCCCCCAGTTTCTAATCTAACGCAGCACTGCAGAGTTATGAATATGCATGATCTGTGTTTTGTTCAGATGTAAGGCATCTATATCTGCGTGTTTTTTTCAGGGGATTTATAGCTTTTTGTTTTTCTGTCCAGGATTAACTAATTTAGCAAAGATGATGTTTATATACGTATGTTGCATAATTTGTTTTTCCATGCTGTAAATATTAAAAAACTCTGGTTTCCCTAGAGTCTTATTTAGGGGAAAGTTAATCCTGTTGTAAATACTTAAAGCTTTACTTTGAATCTTACTTTAAAAAAAAAGAAAACACAAACCTAAACAGTTTTGAAAGTTGAAAGACGAGTTTGAAACTAGCAAAGCCACATCTATTTAAGAAAACTGTATTAATGAGAAACATGTAGCATCTGATTCTGTGTTCATTGAGGCAGATGTTTTTGAGTACCAGAACTGGAAGGTAGACCCATGGATTTCAACATACATTTGCTGCCTTTATGGAACAAAAAAAAACCCCCAAAAAACCAAAACAACCCAATACCGCAACAACAATAAAAACAAAAAACCAAAGCCAAAAAATTCCCCCCACCCCCAAAAAAACCCCAAACCAAACCACATCATCAAATCCAACCTTTTCTAAATAGTTATTACAAATATACACCAAAATGAATTATTTGGTATATGACTAAAAAGTCAGGCTTGTGGTGAAGTCAGTCAAAGGGAGACGTGAGCCTGGTTTTAGCTTTGATGCAAACTTGTGTTTACTCAGCAAGTCACAATGGGACAGGTTTTGTAAATTTTGTAAATAACCTAACTTCTGGAAAGATACCACACTATGGGACGATATTTCTAAGGGAGCTCAGCACCCACCATGTTTATTTGGAAGATCTGTCACTGGTTGTTGGTATGAAGTGCTTGAAAACCTGTCTCTGTACTCCAAAAATCTGGTTCCGTGGGTCTGATCCATGCCTCATTCCAAACAATAGAAATAGTTGCTGTGACCTCAGGTGATCAAGCCTGTACTCTTTTTTTCTGACCCTCACAGTAAATGAATTAACCACATCTCCTTTTTCCTTCCTTGTCTTATTTGTTTGAGTTTCATGGTTTCTTCTATATGTGTACTTCTTATAGAAATTAGATACTACAGTTGATAATAATAATAAGAAGAAGAATAAAGTCCATTGCAAGTGAATTGGAGGTTTGGAGAACAGGTTAGGTCTGGGAGTAAATGCCACTTCTTAATTGTTTTGGGTTCTGTACAAATTCATCCGAATAATGGCATAATTTAAAAACCAACAGCACCAGCAGCCTGATTCAGTACCCTGTGCCTGGTCCCCTCACAGCATACTTGTGGGGCATTCTGCAGTCTCTGATCTGCCCACCCCCTCGCACACCTGAGGTATCTCCCAGGTCACTTCTGCCCCAGTCCTGTGAATTAAATGGTAGGACTCAGAGTCACACCTTTGGCTGATCGAAATCAGTGTGTCACCAGCTGAAAGCAAGGGAACCGCAGTGTTTTCTGCCACCTTTGGAGCTGGTCTGGTGCCTACCAGCGTGTTTTGTTTAATACTTTTTATTATGGCATTGCTTGGTGTGACATTACTTTGCATTTTAACACCGTTTCATTCAGTGGAGGAGAAGCAGTATGAATAACTTCTGCTCAACACCGAGATGCACACAGACCTTGGGTATTTCTTTCTGTCACTGCTGGCTGTCTGCTTATTGTGCTGGCAATGCTGGTGTGGGAGGAAAATGTGCTAATTAAGTCCTCTTTTTTGTTATTTCAGGAAACCTACCATATGAATATAAAATAGTGATTGCTGGGAATCATGAACTGACATTTGATAAGGAATTCATGGCAGACCTTGTTAAACAAGATTACTACCGCTTTCCCTCTGTGTCCAAATTGAAACCAGAGGACTTTGACAATGTTCAGTCACTCCTGACAAATAGTATTTACTTACAAGATTCAGAGGTAACAGTTAAAGGATTCCGAATATATGGTGCCCCGTGGTAAGTCTCAATTTAAACTTTCTTTGCTGTTTATTGCTTGAACCGCAGCAGGAATCGTTCCTGCTGAAAATGCATGAAGCTGCTTTGTTGCACTGCCCTGCAGAACAGTATCAAACTTAGCTGTAAACTTTTTTTTTTGTGGATAAATAGGCTATATTTAGCCATGTGTGTGAAATAAGAGAAAAGTAATTGTAATTCTTTCTGTTCTGCCTGCTGAATGCACTTAAAAAAATGTGGGCTCAATATCCACTTGGTGCTTGTGGATTAACTGCAGTGGTATCTTGGTGTGTATTAGGGAAGGAAGCTCCACTATATTGTCTGGTGTGCAGGTATTTGTGTCTGCTGTGCTAAGAGATTAGTGTAGTAGCATTTAACACCCACACAGCCCAAGGTTCAAGGCAGCAAGTGCCATTCCACCCCTGTGCCAAGCAGATGCAGGAAAAATTGCTGTCCAATTTTGTACTAAGGAGACTTCCTTGGTTTTTTTCTACATGTTGTTTAATTGTGATGCCCAGTATCTCTCTGTGAAGTCATGGGTAGCACTTGTTTTAAATTCTCATGCTAACAACAGCCACAGTCCTTTCAGGCTGTACCAGAAACCTGAACTCCAGTGATGGTGATAATCATTGTGCTGCTTGGCATTCTCAATTGTCAGCTGAAGTATTTAGATGCTAATTTATGCACACCTATAAGGAGGGTTTATTATAAGCTTATAACTTGTGTTTTTGATGTCAAGCTTGGTTTAAAGGGGAAAGTAGGAAAGGAAGGGGGAATGGCAGGAGTTGAATGAATGAATGGGGCAAACATATACAGACATCAGAAATTTTACCCTTCCTCTCATCTCTATTGACTGTTCACACAACACCGCACACGCTGTTGCTTCTGACAGTGCCTTTTTTTGTCATATATGTGTATTGGTGCTGGCTCTGTATCTCACATTCTTGACTTAAGCTACAATTTTTTTTAATTTAAGTCATAGCCTTTAGCTAGTAGTTTAAATCAGCCTGACATTGCTTAGTAAAAAAAAAAAAATAATACTCTAAAACCTCTAATATCAGCTAATTGGGAAAAATGATCTTAATTCAGGTTAGGAATAATCTCTTAAAGACATTTCAAAGTAATTTTGTTTGTATAGCAGCGTATAACCCGCAGAAGAAGACAGGGCACGTAAAGGCCTTGGGTAGTGCGAGGTGGATTTGAGAGTTGCTGCGAGGTGAGCAGCAATCGCTGCTAAGATGGAGATTGTGTTCAGCTTCTTTCATAGGTGTGTCTCAGACTGAGAGGGCTCGTATTCTGCAGGCATCCAATGATTCCGAAGTGTCGGCATCTTTTCAAATTTGGGGCAGTTGTAGCTGAACTCTGTGTACTACAGAGCTGCTGGAGAGATCTGGAGAACGTGGAATCCAAGTCTGAGGAACAGAGAGCTTGGTATGCTGAAACGGAGAGCCATGCGATATGCCTTTACATTTACGTGTACTGGCAAAATGTAGTGTGTTTTTTTTCCTTCTTTTGCTTTCCAAATCCAGAATGGCAATCTGTTATCCTTTTGTCTCCAGCTGCAGTTAGAAGTTCTTTCATTTTGCAGATATACACGTGGATTTAAAATGTTTGTTCTGGAATATTAAGGGGCACCACATCAAGGAACTGAGTTGTTTTAACTCTAACAAGTGAATGGCATATGCATTCTGACGTGGTCATAGAAGGCAAATGTTTAGGTATTCCTCCCTATAATCCACTGATAACTGGATTTTTCCAATTGGTGGTCAATGGGAAATAGATTGCTAGAAAGGCACACTGAGCTCCAACTAAGTGCAGACTTCTCTTCTCTTTTGAAGGATGTTTCGTTTGTGTTCAGCTGTGAAAAATTGTTGTCAAAGCATGTTTTGAGTAACACTTGTTGTGGAGTTGAGGCTATCAATTTGAATACAGCTTTTTAGATCAGCTAGTCTGTGTTTGGAGCAGAGAGGTGTGTGGTGTCTTCTCTCTTTCTCATATAATGACAGTTCCTTGGAAATGTGAAAATTCAGCTAGTTTCCTGTGTTTTAGCTGGCCTTTTAGAGGAAGGAAAAGACACATCAGATACTGGAAAAATCTGTTCTGAATCTGTTCTGTGCCTGGAAACTGAGACAGAAGGATCAGACAAGCCTGTTATCACTTCTTAATTTTTTTCTTGTTCCCTCCGATCATATCTCACTCTACTACAATTAATCTTCAGATTACCCCAAAGGAAGAGAATTTTTGTGGGTTTTGTATGTATTTATGGCCTCCATACCCCAATTAGGTCTGCCACAGAAGTAGAACATTGACCCAGAAGATGTTTCAACCCTAAAATGAGATAAGTTGGCAATTTATGTGCATTTTTGTAAGTATTTCCAGAGGGAAAAAAATCTTACTTGCCAATAAAGCTACTGGTTTTAATTTAAAAAGAGGGATCAAACCAAGAATAACAGCTGTGATTCTAGAGGTTTCAGCCTGTCAGGGGCTTCTAAGAAGTAATTGCCAGAAGACTGGGAAAACTGGCTATAAGTCATCTATCTGTTTAGAAAATGTAAATTGCCAACTCCAGTGTAACTACAGGAAAGAAACATCAGTCCATATTCATTACGTGTTGTTACTCCTGGTACATCTGAAAGCTTTCTAAAGACCTAAGAGAATTCAAGTGGTGCCTCCTAACTTACAATTTAGTAGAATTTGTATGTAGAAAATAACTTCTAATACACAGGAGCATTCATGTGTATTTGCAATTGGAATGTGTGGTGGTGCATATCAACAGCCTCTAAGGAGCAGAAAATTTGAATTTAGCCTGATGGTTCCGAGAGTATTAAATGGCATTAGCTGGAGGGGAGTTGAAAACAGAGTGTCAACCCCTAATAGAGAAAAGAGCAAGGGTGGGACGTGAATCATGCTCTGAGCTCTGCTCATTTTCAGAGGTGGAGAATGTAACTGATTTTTTTCACGCCTTACATGGGAGATTCTTTGATGTTACTTGAAGGAGCAAAATGGCTGAAGATTTTCCATTTGGTCTATAGATAACAATCCACAAAAACCTTTCCCTCCTTTCTCTTCCTTCTGACTTTGCCCTATGAACCTGGCTTGTTTGGTGGGAAAATAATTGATGGTTTATACTTTATGCAGTCAAAACTCTTAAAGATTCCAATGGAAACATTTATCTGCTTTGGAAATTTGAGATTGAGTCTACTTATTGAACAAGCCAAAAAAATGCAAACAGTAATAGACAAATTTTTAGATTTTAAAATTCCCTTTGTGAAGTATACATAAGCATAACTCATACTGATGTACCTGTAAAAGGGTAAGGAGACACAGTCTGTTTTTACATCAGGTTTGGATGCTGAATATGTATAGGTGAATATGTGTAAGTTTTATTTAAATTCAAATGTTATTACTTTAAAATACGTGTGTGTTTTTAAATTATGTTTGAAATTGTTCATCCATGCTAAAGACTGAATATACTATAATATGCTGTAGACATTTAAATACAAATATTCTAGTAATGTCTGTTTTCTAATGAAGCTTTAAAAGCATTCAAACCACCAGAGAGCTGCAGTTAACTGGAGCCGGAATTTGTTTAAACAACGTTTTGACAGAAGCAATTGTTCGGGGAGAATATTTTTCTCAGTTTTACTTTGTTCTGCTGTTCAGACCTACAAGTAGCTTTTTTGGTTTGCTCGAAAGACAGAAATAGTTGAAATGAAAAAGTGATCTGATAAACTTTATTTTGCGTGTATATAATTTTATGGTAGCAATTTCATCAATAACAGTAGGCTTATTTATGGATTTTAAGTTCTGTTCTTTATAAAATTTCCACAAAAAATGTCACAAGCCATACATATAAAATAATCTAAGAAAGTAATAATTTATAGGATTTTTTGCTATTAAAATGTATGGGCAAAATCCACCCCTATGTAGCAGAATGAAAAGTAAAACTGAAGACCCAAGACTTTCAGCATATATCTTTGTTTAGATAACTATAGATAGATGAATCTTTTTGAGGGGAGAAAATGTTTAATAGAAAATCTAATCCACTGTAAATCAATGCATTTTAATGTTAAACGGAATCAACTTTATGGAAATAACTGAAAAGCACAAATGTAAAAGATTAAAATTGATTATTTAAATAATGACCAAAATCTGCGATTTGCATCGTGATGAAAATCAATCCTGCGTGAAGCCGGGAATAAAGCTCTTTCCTCCTGACAGGAACAGCAGCATTGTTCAGCAATATCCTGCACGTTTGTCAAGTTGTAGCTTGTTCAGGTCTCAAGAACAGAAGCACCCCAGTTGCTTTTAATGAATACTAGTGGGTTTTTCCTAGGTCCAAGAATTTGATCTGTAGGGTGATCCAGAGGTCAAGAACAAACAGCTCACTATCGCTCACCTCTGCGAAGCCAAGGCTTTCATTTGCTTTTTTTTAGTAACTCTAGAGGAAGTGCCTTAACTCTTTTTCAGAAGCACAATTTTAATTGGCATAGATAATGCAGCTTTAAGAAAGTATAGACAGGTTCATCATCTCCTTTACAAATAATATTTTGTGCAATTTTTTTTTCCTTTCTTTTTAGCCCAGTGTAAATTTGGGGGGTTTCATCTAACGTTTTTGCATCAGCTTGAAATTATTTCTGTAACTGTTTCTTTCCCTCCTTCATTTGCAATCATATTTTTACACAAGTAGCTCTAAGTTAGTACCTCTCCCTTCTTCTGATCAGTGTTTCAGACTTTATGTTTATCCTGTCAGAAAAGCATCAGATGCTGGGTTTTTTCTTTTCAATTATAAGTTTTGTAATGCATCACGGATTTTGCTGACAGTCTTCAAGTTCTTGAAATAGCAAGGAAATTAACAGCAGATATTGAGCGTGAGGACTGGAAAACCAATTGGCAACTCACATGATGGGGTTCAGATATACTGATGGGTTGGAGTGGATCTCATTTCTTTTATTTTCATAGTCTTGGTTGGCAATTAGCTTGCGCCTGAAAAAAGGGAAGAATAGAAATTGGACTACTCAGCAATAAAGTTCATCATTGCTATTCAATAGCGAGGAAACCAGGGGGAGACTGGACTGCTGGTGTTGTACCAGTTTTTCAGGAATTCTGGCGTTTATGCGGTAGAAGTCAGCAACTGAGAACATATTGGCAAAGCCTGAAGACTTCTGTCTGTGTGTTAAACAAACACCATCGCTGCAGCATGGTTGTGTTTAAAGGTGCAGGCTTCTGTTTCGTTTTTCTTGGCATTTTTCCTTCAGGTCTCTCATTTTAGGATCGAAGAATGTATTTCCCTTGGTCTAGAATTGCAGCAGCTTGTTTACATTTTTGCCTTGTTGGGAATGTTGCTGATTTTTCTTCAGTCTCTTTGATATCAGATTCACTTCTAACTGAAAAATTGTCCTGTTTGCTTTTAAAAGCTTGCTCTTTCTTTCTTTCTTTCTTTCTTTCTTTCTTCCTTTCTTTCTTAAATAAATAGTGGAATGTTTGCAATTTTAAATATGTTATCTCATAAGTAATTTTTAATACTATGATGCTAACCTGTCCTAGCTGAGTCTTTGGAAAGCTCTGTATCCTGGCCCTGGGGCAAATCATGAAGTCTAACCTTTCCTTCAGGCTTGACTTCAGCAGGAATAAGAACTTTAGAGTATTCATTACTAGGGTAACACACAAACTGTGTCTGTTTCGTGAGTGAGTAGAAGTTTAGCTGGTTAAAACAGGCAGAAAATGGTGGCTCTCCTGACTCTTTTGAATCTTTCTTAGTGTGGAAACAGGGATTTGAGTTCCTTCAGTGCAGTACCAAACAGATGCTTGTGGGAATCTGCCCTGTCCTCTAGTTCCTGCTCCATTTTCCTGTAGTTCAGTAGGTGCTGCACAAAAAAAGCAAAGAGCCAGTATGAGCATGAGCTGGGCTGTTGAGGGGCTAATTATTTATGGTGGTCTGCTGTAGTGTGGTTTGCTCAACAACAAGGTCATTTTGATATGCAAGTTGCGCATAGAAAACCTGCAAGTTGTGTTTGCAGTGTTGCGTTGCTTTGTTTTGTTGTTTTCAGTTGCCACCTGTCCCGGAACAAGAAGTTTGTTTTCCTTTTACTGAACCCTGGAATAACACAGTGGTCAATGCAGCGTTTGTGTGGACTGAGCTGCTGAAAGCATCTGCACGCCAAGAGGAATTGGGAAGAGTAGGGATTAACTAAAATACTACAAAACTCCTGAAATTTTCAACTTGGCTGCTCTAGACTTCATCTTGGGAGGAGTTCTGAACTCCCTTAAAGAATGGGAGCCAGGGAAAGAGGAGGGAAGGAGAGAGTTAGCCCAATTGTGGAGATACTTACAGGATGTGACTCAGTGTTGATGCTGGTGTGAATACATTCTTTGGTGCGGTTTCTTCACTTCAAGACTCCTCCTTTTCAGTTTTCTTCTGCCTGTATGTGCACTGCACCTTGGTGGTGGTCTAGAGCAGAAGGGAAGAAAGACAAAACTGAAAGCACCATGCTATTAAGGTTAACTGAAGAATTATTTCACTCAAGGGGAACCTCGTTCACAGTAGGGGAGCGGAGAAGCAAGAGAGGGGCTTGAGCTTTGACGAGATGATATCAGAACAGGTTGTGTGTTGGATGGTGCTCTTCAAGCTCCATTATTTCTTTCATTCATTGCCCCTTTGTGGTATGCCCTGAGCAAGAAGAAGCAGGGAGCAGCTGAATGCTTTGAGTGAGAGGCAAGGAGGCTGCGGGAGGATGAGTGGGTGAGTGCAAGCCGGGGTCTGGCTGCTGGAGCACAGAGCCGGAGGAGGTTCAGGGTTTCTGGAGGAGCTGGTGAGACAGAGAAACCAGGACTTAAATGGGAAGACCAAGACTTTGCTGTATGGGTAAGCAGACTACGTGAGGGCTGTGTCACTGGAAAGGTGATGTCCATCCTCTCCCACCCATTTGGTGAGGAGTTACCAGCGGTGGTTTAAAAGCACTGCATGCATGAATAATTTTTAAGTCAGGAGTGTTTTTAGCAGTCATTTGTTATATGGCAACGTTGTCTTTGCTGATCCATGTACGTATAACTGAAAAATATAGTTCCTACAGATTTTATAATCACCTAATCTTAATAGAAATTTAAGTGATACTTAAAGTGTGAGGTGAAAGTCTGTTTTGTTTCAGAGAAAGACTTTTCTTGTTGTTTCATAAATATTGCAGTTAAAACACAGATGAAACATTCAGCGATGCAGAGGCTGATTGTCCATCTGGCAGTGAGCTGCTTTAGCACAGAGCAGCAAGACCTAACCATAGGGATGTGCCTTTAGCTGATAATTACTAGCAGTCAAACTACCTGGAGTGTATACCTTTTCTTATTTATATTCCAGTCCTGTAACCTTCCCTATTCTCTTGTGCCTTTGTTCTATTAATCTACAAAACAGGGCTCGACTTGTGATTAGTCCTTAGAGGTTGTTTCTATTAATCAGGCTGCAAAACAGGTCTACTTGGATGTTCTGGTGCAAGTGTTTAATGTGCTTTCCTCATCAGCCCACGGCACAGAGCTGCTGGGGTTGTCTTAAATGGCAATGAAATCAGTGATGTGTCTGCTGCACTTTCTTTGTGTTTATGTCTTGATTGTGTTGCTGTAGGATGGGGAAAACAGAAACAGGAGAATAATTGCAGTCCTATAGAAAATTGCTCAAGTTAGTGACATTTGTGGCTACGTGTGGCTAGACAGCAGGACGGATCCTGTCTCAGCAGAACTGGTTGTTAGGTGTGTTTTGAACAAGAACCTACCCCATCTGTAAATGCAAGAATTAAAATTTGAGCTTTGATCGCAGATAGGGGGCTAAGTTTTAAAGTCTTTTGTAGAACTGTAAAGATAAATCTATCCCCATAACATTCAGAGGGTCATTTAGGATAGTAGGTATTTTTCTGCAGTAGGTACAAAGCCAGATTTCTGCTGATGTATATATAACAAATCATCTAAGACTTTGTGGAATATAAACAAAAAACCCTGAATTGAACTGTTCTGTAACACTTCCATTATTAGAACTTATAATAAAATTTGAACAATAAACAGCATATGTAGTGAGAAACTAATCTAGTTTCATTATAGAAGATATTACTAACTATAAAAGCATAATGATTTATGCTTCTAATTAAATACAGTATTTCCTCCCTGTAGGGGGAAAATATCTATTTTTAAAATGTATCAGAAGAAACAAACCAGACCCCTAGTTATTTTTTTTCTATACTGTTTCTTTGGTTTTATTCTTTTAAAGGCTTTTTAATGTTGATGGCGTATTTCTTTGCCAGCTCAATAACGTCTGTCACTGAACTAAAGAACTTGGGCTGCTGTCTGGAAAAAAACCCTGGCCCTGAGGCAGCGGGGTTTGTCTCAGCTGCTGTGCTTGCCTCTTGCTGTGTTTATGCCCATTTTTTCTGTGTTCCCACGGCACACGCCTCCATCTCTCTAGTGCACAAGCTGAAATCACCAGTATTTGCAAAACCAGCCCAGTCTTGGCTTCCAGTGAAGCCCACACCTGGATCCTCCTTGGCCACGCTGAGACCTGGCCCCTTGCTGCTTTGTGCCATCATTTAACCGCTAATTCCAAAGGCTCTGTGCTACCTCACCCCCAGCTACAAACCACTTCATCGGGCCCTGGGTTGTCCAGTTTGACCCTTGGTGGCCTAAGAGTGGAGTTGATGCCAGCGTGACCCCTCCCTCAGCGGACGCGGTGCGGATGTAGTGCCTCCGGTTGGACCTTATTGCCGACACCATCCTGACACCAGCAGCCAAGCGAGCGGCTTTTCGGGACTTTGCACACTAGTAATAACCATAGCTTAAACTAGTAGTAGTTTGTACTGTCCAAGGTGATTTTCATTCCAATTCTACCCACCTTTGGATAATGCTGTTTCAAAGCCACCACTGTGGAATTTGACATACACCGTCCTTATTAGGAATTCAGGTCCCTTAATGTGGTTTTCTCTAGTCCCCTTTTGGTCATTTCATTTTCGCCAGCTATTTCTGCTGGGTTTTATTTTCTTCTTTTTTCCTCCCTCCTTATCATTTCCTCAATTATCAGAGAACTCGCTCTTCCTGCATTGATTCATTTCGACCAGAGTCTGGAAGGCACAGAGAATCAAATTAACTAATATTTTACTTTTGCATGTGATTAATGCTAGTGCTTACAAAGAAGAAAATACTTTCCTGTGATTTAATTTTCATCCTCCAGTTGATTCCCAGTGATTTAATTTTGCAGAGGGTTGTCTCTCTGCTTTTTGTCTTCTATGGAATCATTGAAGTTAGAGATGGACAAGACCTATTAAGTCATTCTACCATCTCAGGATTGTTGCCTACACTGTATTTTTGGATGTTTTACCCAGTTTCAATGAGTGAAGAAAAGGAGTTTCAGTTAATTCCTTTCGAGATTGTTCCTTAGTGTTATAGGTGTTACTAATGGGATCTAACATCCCGCTTATATTCTTCCTATGGTTGCTTCATTTTTTAAAAAAAATCCAAGTTGTACCATATTTGATGAGATGATTTCTTGTGGTTTTCATGATGTTTATATTCTTGTACCTTTCAGGCCCTTTGTCAATTACATTATATACTCAGTCTTTGTAATCCTTTTGGATTTTTCTCTTTTGCTCTTTCTTATTTCTGGTGAGGATTTTTTTATATTCTTGGGTATTGGGTTTTGGTTGGTTGTTGGCTGGTTTGGTTTTTTTTGTTTGGTTGGTTGGTTGGGGTTTTTTTCTAATTTTCACAAGAGGCTCAGAACCAAACCCCAGTATTCTGCATGGATGTCACTAACGTACTGTATGTTGAATAGAGATACTTGGCTACGTGAAATGCTGATATAGCGACCGTACGTTTCATTGCTTCTGCAGAAAGTCCAGACTTGCATCACACTGTCTTTTGATGTCTTGTGATCCATCCGTGTGTGTAGCCCAGATCATTTTCTTCTTTTTCCCATTCGTGTTGCAAGCTCATACATAATTTACTGTCAGCTGCTGCCCTGAGGTCTTTTGTTTTAGCTTAACAGCTTTCGGGTTTCTTCCTCTTGCTGATTATTTACATTTCTTAATTCTTCTCAGATGTATTAGCCTGCAATTTTTTTCAGAAGGAATCCCGTTTTCTGACTTCTCTGTGTTTCTAACCTTCTTCTGCATAATTTCTTTCCCCACTGTCGTGTTTATAACACCTCTCACTGTATTGAAATCTGTGAATTTAATTAATGTACTGTTTACCCATTCTTCCAAATCATTAATAAAGATGTTAAATAAAACTGATCCTAATACCAGTCCCTGTGGCAATCCACTAGCACCTCCCTTGTGCTGCTGCAATCTATTTGTTTATAGCCCTTTAGCCAGTATTCATCCGTGTGATGTCCTCACATGCAAGCCAATTTTAGGTTTTTGAAAAGGGATTGTATCCCATTTTGCCAAAGTCTGGGATGATACAATCTACTATGTTATTTTAATCTAATGAATTGACTGAATTTAATATATTTACAGAAATTAAATGTGATTAAATAGAGCTGTGGTTTTGGAGCACTTCAGAATCTTAGCAGCTGAGTAGCTATAATTCTCTTTTCTTAGAGCAATTACACCTCCTCTGCCCCCACCCACCCCAATTACAGTGTAATTTTATTCTGTGCTGAATTTAGACTTACTAGGAGATAATTCTCAGTATCACTCCTTAATTCACGATGTACAGATCAGCACCCTGTTTTTCCAGGGTCTCATTTTAAAAACAGAAGTACTCCAGGTAGAATATTTCAAGCTTTGAGTTCTCTGTTTGCAGTCATCATGGGTAGAGTTTTGGTTTTTTGTAATTTTATATATCTATGTCTAATTGAAATTTCATTTACCTGTTTGCAAAAGCAACAGTAAACTCTTGCCTTAATTTTAAATGCACACTTTCATCCTTGTGAAATTTATGAGATTTATGTGTTTGCTTAAGTTCAACATGGGTTTAAGTGCTTTCTTGCTGTGCAGCTTGGGGCTATGTATCATTTGGTTAGTAGCCTGCTGAATTTATATTTCATTCCAATTCAAAGATATTTTAAATTCAAATAGGAAAAATATTTTGCTTCCCAACTTTTTCCATTTACGTTGTATGCCGTCTGTATGAGCTCGAATAACAAGTAGTGCCATCAGCTGTTGAATAAAAATGATCTTGGGAAATTTCAGTTTCGTTTATATATGTTTGGCTTAATTTTACAAGCTCCATGCAAAAATCAATTTTTACATTATAAAGTGTAATGTGGAGAGTTTATTTATCACAGCTTGGTTGGAATGGCGTGCTGTTCAAATCACAACTGAATCATCACAACCGGGAGAAGAAAAGGAATTAAAATATGGGTCACAGCCCAGATTTATGACTGTGCTAATCCAGAGCTATAGTAACATAAAACCAGAGCACTTGTTATTGCCTTTTGCTTGGTGAAGGCCAGGGAGTACTGCCGTCTGAACGAAGAAACCACTCGTGGTGTGCGTCGTGCTCGTACATCGCTGGCTGACCTGAGCTGGGATTTCTTGCTTCTCCCTGCTGAAGAGGGCAGCTTCTCCAGTGGCACTAAGCAGTGAGATGCTGCATTAAATGACTTTAAACACAGTGATTTTGATGTCACCCTGCAAGTATTTAAATCCCACTGAAATTGGGGAAGGGAAAGGCGGCTGGGAGACAGCTTAATCTCAGTTCCACAGTCAGTAGTGCTGGGTCTGAGCTCTGACATATTCCCCGTTAATACAGACTTCCCCGAGTCGGACGGGTTTCTGATTCATCCCCAGAACATAAAATAGGGAGTGTGTACTGACTGCAGGAGGGACACAGTTACTCCTTCAGTTGTGCTCCAAATTTTGAACTGGCCAAATTTATAGTGGGTGAATGCTTTGCCTTGGGTTGCTACAGTGCTTGGGTTTGGGGTTTTGATCTGGTGCTAGGTACACTTGAATGGAATTTACTGTCCTGTTGAACAATGACTTCAGAACAGAATTAGTTCCTCAGTGACATCTGCTAATAGTGAATAGTGAAAGACAAAGTGACCGGTTTGGTGTGTATCTTTGTACTTTGTAAATAAAGATGTCCCATTTGAATTAAAGTGCTTTCAGTATAAAGCAGGTAATGGAAAGTGGCCATGATAGATTTTCAAAAGGTGTTCCTTAGCTGGTATATCCTCTTAGTGTATGGAACCCTTGAGGAGAAATCCGTTAAGAAGTTGCTGTACCCTCCCATCAGAAACCCATGTGATTTGCACTGGAGCATGTGTGTGAAAAGCAATTTCACATACATGACCACTGTGAAATAATTTTAATTTGGACACATTTCAGAAAGATAAGTGGGTAAGAGGGAGATAGAATAAATGCATTGGATTCTTCAGGAGGCGAACTGTTGGGTCATGGGTTCTTGTGTTTTATAGCAAGGTCTCTAGTTCTTGAAAGCTGGTCATGTATGCATGTCAGAAATGCCTGCAAAATTAATAGCACATTTACTGCATTGGTAGAAGAATACATATCTTCAAGGAGGATCTGGTCATTCTGCTTCTTAAATGATACTGTGCTGGTATGTATCACAGTTTAACGATATGACTATTTTTAATTATAGTATTTGATCTATTTTAGTTGCTGCAGACTGTGGTAAGGGTTGGAACTGAATTTTTGAAGTTTGTTTGCAGACCTGCAGACTGCTAGGCAGCTGTTGCATACGCTGGCTGTGCTTCCAGTTAGAGAGGCACGTGGATGCCAGAAGGATGGAGCATATGGGTGAGGGAACAGGGAAGGGGAGTCCTGGCTCTGACACTGTCTCACTGTATGAGGAACAGGAAGAAAACTGTTTCTTTGCCTTAATTTCTTCATCTAGAAAATGTGGCTTGTAATATTTGTATGCTTTCCTCACTGCTTGCCATTTGGACAGCAGTTTCATCACGTGAAGCACTGGGGAGGTGCCGAGTATTACTGTTAACTTCTTTTTAGCAAGATGATCCAGCAAGGTACTGAGCAGATGCAGACTTACTTTCACGAACGGTTTCAAAGGAGCCAGTGGGATGGTTTGCCTGCTTGGCGTTTGTGTGCTTGCTTCAGCGCTTGGCTGGATCATTGCACTGGAAAGCTCAGTAGGTGTCTGGTTTTCGCAGGATAAGAAGGGGCGTATTTGAGATCGTGTTGAAGTGGAATAGATAGCTGTGTTACTTGAAGTGGGAGCTGATAACGTGTGATTTTAGGACACTTGAAGCCCTCTTCTCCAAAAAGAGGAAGGTTAATAAAAAACTGCGCTGAGTTTACTTCCTGAAACCTCTGTTTGGGTTGGTAGATGTGTCACTCGTTAATAACAAGTTTATTAAGAAAGATCAAAGAATAAAGACAAGCTTCGGTCTGTACTGCAGTACAATGGAGTTAGGGAAAACTACCTGAAATTGTTTGCTGGAAATACTGTGCTCTCTTGTTGTATCCAAAGCCAGCTATGAGCTGGCTAATGTGCCTTTACGTAGACACTGTTCCCCGGAGTAAGTCTGTACCCAAATGCCTGTAGAGAACTTCTCCCAAGGAAGTGACGAGTTGTCAAAGACCTGGACAGTCCCAGCCTTCCTCTCCCCACCCCAAACTCCGAGTCCAGCCCATTTGTTTTTCCACGGAGCTGTTAGGATGTTGCTTATTTTTCCAATAGTCCCACCTTGGCGCTGGGTGTCTGTGGGGAAGATATTTAGACTTCAAAGGAATTTAGACTTTTGTTTGAACTTGGGGGTGGGCTATACATAAGCACCTGTGGGAAGAAATGCACCTTTGTACCTCACAAAATAATACTAATATTCATTCCTACCTACTAATAACCACCTCCTGTTCTTTATTTAAAATCAGACTAAAAGTAGAAGATTCAATCTTCAATCAAAGGGACTTCCCAGGTATTTGAGAAAAGAGTCCTGCAGTCCAGGCGGTGAAAACCGACACTTCTTCTTACCTTCTGTCAAAAGCAGTGTTGAAATGTAGGGCCTGTTATTGTATATTTATTCAGGCATCAATCACGATCAAGCCTCCTGCTAGTTCATCTGTAAGGGCATTGTAATCCTATTTTTATCAGTTCCTTCCTGTACAGCAGACAGTTAAAATAGCATGAGCAGGGGTCAGAAATATCTTAATGGCTTGGGTTCCCAGAGATATCGGTGACCAGAGGAAGAGTTTTGCTGAAATTTCTTCCTGAGCTGATAAGGTAGATAAACAGGGGCAAGGTGCAGAGCGAGGGCACGCTGGGGGAAGTAGAGCATTGGATGGCACTGTAAAGGAGCTGCAGAAAGATTAGGGAGACAGTATTACTTATGGAAAAACCTCAGGGGCAGATGAAAAAGGAATGTTACCGTTTGCCTCTTTGTGAAAGAAAGTGTAATATTTTTTCAGGGTGCACTTAAGTCTAAGTGATTTGTATACTTAGCTTTACTTTCACTTTTGCTATTGTATGTCTTAAAAATCTATGATTATATATTTGAAGAACATTAATTGTCGCTGATTGGCAACATTTCATTCTTGTGAACTTTGGGCAGTATGCTACTGACTTGTTATTTAAATAACAGTATAGCTTACTATGCATTAAGTATGTTTTTATTTTGTATTTTTACACTTTATATTTTTTTTGTATATGCATTTAAATTTTTTATGGTTCAAAAGTGATGAATTATGCTTTTTAAACCTTTTTGTAATTAATTCAAGCTGTCTTTGGATGCAAATTATTAGAATTAATTTATGAATGTACACAGAGAACGTTTTAAAATTTGTTCTCTTACCAGAATAAAACTAACTTGGAGCTTCTAAATACATAAAGAAAAAGTAAGTTCAATACAGCAAATTTTATCTTGTAAGACAAAGTATTACCTTTGTCTCAGTTTTTAAACTGAGCTATTGTTCCCGGTCAAGCTAGTCTTTCAAGATTGCAGAGATAATGGACCTAGTCTTTCATACTCAGTTTTTGTTCATAAATTGCAGGTATTACCTTTGCTTTTTTGACTCTCAGTCTATTTTTTTTTTCATTTTTAATCAAAAACTAATATGAACTACTTGTGTGGGCTAAAATAAAAAAATCTATTATCTTCTCCAAAAGTAGAGACTAATCCTATTAAAAATCTTTTTCAGCAAACCATGATTCTAAGAGCTTATTTGAGGACTTCTGCCAGTTCAGTGGCTTGACTTTTAACTTTAGGAGCAATTAAACGTTGCTAATTTTTTAGGATATTAACGATTTTAATATGTTATTGTAAGCGTAGACTTTGTGTGCTAAGTTACAGATTGAGGGTAAAGGTAAATGTTAAAAATAATTAGCTGTCCAAATCAGTACTTAATAGAAACTAGAATTCATTATGCAAAAATTTAAAACAAAAATCCATGTTAACTAAATCAGAAGTATGTTTGTCTCCCCACCACCTTTTTGTTGTTTGAATGTTAATAATTTCTGCTGCAAGCCTGCGATAAACTTGCTGAAGAGAACAGAGAAGCCACACGTCAAGCTGCTTTTCTCCTTCCCATCCCTCCGTTGTGCTAGGGGCTGCAGCTGCCTGTGATACGCGGGTTTATGTTTAGTTACACAATATGAGAAGTTTATGCTAACAATGTGCTGAAGATTTTGAATGGCGTTACACAATGTTTTTCTTTCAATTTTAGTTGTTAATTATTCTAATTGTGTATTCCAAAATATCCTTTCCCATGGAAACTTATTTAAAATAAATTGCACAAGAAAGCGACCAATCAGTAAAGTAAAAAATACTTTTGGAGACTGAATGTCTTTTGCAGCTGATAAAAGAGTGAAGGCATCAGCATTCTTCCATCACGAGTGGTGAAAAGTAGCGAGTATTAAGAAGCCATCCCACTCATTGCAAACTAAAGCTGGAGACAGAGGAAGCTAAACTTCAGTGTTTCTGTACTTCTGGAGTTGTGTGGTGCTTTCTGGAATACAGCAAATGCAAATTGAGATGAACTTGGTGAACTTACATACAGCTGCAACTTCTGGAGAGCTGTAGTGCTCTTCACAAAGTCTGCAGAGGCTCATGGAGACAGGTGGTGCTTTTGCTGATGGATTCGATCCGTCAGGGCTGATAGCAAGCAAGCTCTGCAGGGAGGTCTTCCCCAGGGATCTCTTGCCGATTTTCTTATTTGCCTTTTTTGTTTCTGTAATGGAAGTGTGTTGTGGTTTTCAGCCTACCCGTCCAAATCACTGGCCTTTCATGTACAAGCGTCATACTGAATTGTGCGTAAAAAATCTTAGATAATCATAATTTTGTGGCAGCTGACTTTATAACATGAGCAACTAAATCTTACTGGTTTAGGAATAAGCTTTAGGTGAAGAAGGAAGTTCTGCACAGTTACAATAATCTAGGTTTTTCTTTTGTTGCTGTTTGTTGTGGTTTGACCTGGCTAGCAGTCAACCACCACACAGCCGCTTGCTCTGTCCCAGCCAAAACCAGGACACTGTTCTTAACTATCCTTTCAAGAAGTATTAATCATTTCTGGAGGCATGGTATGTAAGTTAATTTAAAAGCTGGTCTGAGTTTTTTTTCTCCCTCTTTAAATGACAAGGAGCTAAATATTCGTGTGAGCAAAAGATGTTATTCTAGTTGGAATAAATAGTGGTGGCAGAGGGGGTCGTGACTTCCATATCACAGCTTTCATGTCGTACTTCTAATTCTAATTATATTGCACTTTCCGCTCACCCCACTCTGATGATTATATTTTAGGTGAATTAATTTTACTCCAGCAAAAGCTGACAAGAAAGGGCAAACTTGGCAAAGGTATAGAAACTGCTCGCTCTTGATATTCGGTTCCAGAAACTAGATTTTTTTCATTAACATAGTTATTCTTTAAAACAGCTGCCCTCAAGGTAGCCAAGCAGCACAGGGAGCTCCCCGGGCTCTGAACAGAAAATCCATCTCACGCTGCTGCTGTGTGGCTCCGTTAGATACACTGCACTTGTAACTGTTCGGGATTGAAAATTTGCTGTTAAAACTTGAAGCAAAGAAGTTTACAGACTGTGGTTTCTGTGCTTGATTTCTCAAATATGCAACGAGGTTGCTGAAAGTAAGCAAAGCAGCCCATCCTGCAAATTTCAGTGTGAAGAATTTCATTTGTTATAAGCAGCTCCCCTGAATGCATGTCGCTAGTCGTGCACGTTGGTGGAAACATGGCCTTAGTTCCCTTCCTGCTTCCTCGCTGGTTTTGCCATTCGTACTCTTTTATGTTTTATTCTATGGGGGTTTTATGTAGGCAATCAGTAACATGCCTCTAATCCTTTGTGTACAATTTTGCTAGTTCTGAAGAAGGTGGTGCTTTGTAAGCAAGGGACGATCCAGAGCTCATTTCATCTTACTCTTGACTTCAGTGAGCATTTGGTCTGGTCCTTCTGATGGATTAATGGATTTCCAACATTTTAGTATCATTATCATTAGTGAAATATCTTTTGCAATAACTCTGCAGTAAATGTCTTGCCAATAGTCACCTGGAATTAAATCTTGATACAATTTACATCAATGGGCAACTTCTCCTCGTTTCAATGGGCAATGAAGTTCTAGTTTCTATGAATGACTGTCAGATCTGGGATGAGAAGCCAGAGGATCATTCTTCCCCCCACCACCCCAGGACAGACAGAGACTCTGTTTTGATATATTTTGCAGTCGAGCAGAAGTTACCGTATAAACCTGGCATTGTATGCCTGATATTCTCCAGCTAAAATAAGACATTGTGCTTGTAGAGGCTTTGGTAGACATATGTTTAAAGGTTAATATGGTAGGTTATAAAACACGGAAAATGGCAAATCATATTTACCTATGTGCATACATCGCTCTTGTAAGATGGCAGACTGACCTGGGTGGCTTTGGAGAAGGAAATTGACTGCAGTGGCTGTGCTGTATTGTTGTAGCAGAGAGGTGTTTCTGGGTTTTAACAGAACTGGACTAACAGGTTGCAGTGATTTTTCAATCTGCTAGTGCCAAAGGAGCCTTTTTTTTGTCTGTAAAGTAGTATCTGATTTTGGTACCTTGTTATAAAACATGGCACTTATTATAAATAAGTCTACTGTAGTCCTTATAATGAACTATCAAATAATTATCTCTGATAGTTACCCTATGTGAACTGATTTTCATAATTTAATATCTTTAAATATGCTAAAAAAGTATATCTGTTTCTATGAATAGTGTGAGCAGAAGGGCCTGAATTAAGTCATTTTCTCTTTGGGAAGAACAGAATTGCCATCTAAAAAATTTATAGGAAATATCTCAATGACCATATAATATATCAAGTCCAGTTTGAAATCACCATTTCCTATAGCTTGAAGTTCAGCAGAAGTTAAAATATCTTTGCGTAACACCAGTAGAAGTTAAGTGTTATTATTAGTCTCTATTTTATCATGAAGTTCTGTTGTCAAGGGAAAAATTCCCAAGTGTACCAAACAGAAATGGGGGATAAGGGGAAAAACAGGAGCGTGAAAAAGCAGCACTATGTTTCCAAAGAAAAAAGGAATAAAGAAAATGTTTGATTACTATACTTTGGGATAGGAATGTAGAGAAGTAGAGAGGAGAACTAAGATAACTAGAAGGTTTGATGCTGAGCTAGCAAAATTGGCACAGTTCAACTGAGAATCTGTTTTCAAAATCCATGTGGAAAGCACTCGGTCATAAAAGTGTCATCAGCATCTGCAGACAGGCTGCATCGGTTCTTTGGAAAAATCACGAGGTGCATTTTTAGACCCTAGATAACTTGGACTGGGGTCCTCCCGAGTCTGATCCATAGCTCATTGAAGCCAGTAGGATTTTTTCCACTGATCTCAGTGGGCTTTAAATTATGTACTTGATCCTGAAGTTCTCAGACAACAGATGAGAAAAATTTAAATGCTCTAGTTGAAATTCTGCCTGGTTGAGGACTGCAGATTTACCTTATGGAATACAACCATGGCTCCATCTTGATGCCAGCTTTGGGATCTAAATAGCTTAGAAAAATATATTGAAGTCTCTGGGTGTGCAGGAATTTGAATATGAATTTTGCTTTATGCCTGCAAAGAGCCCTTCATTGCAGCTCTGGTCTGAACAGTTAGGCAGGTGCTGTGTTTTCTGTGCTCTAGACGTTTTCCAATATTTCAGTGTCTTATTTTAAGACCTTCCGTATATTGACCAGGTATCAATTCATTATGCAGATAAAAATAAAAGGGATGAAGGCAAGCTCCCTCTGAAATCAGTAGCATTGGTTCCTCAGGTCTGGAAAGCCAGGATTTCTTTTCAAAAGTTAGTTCAGAAGACAAAAGCCTTCCCAATAAAGGCTTGGCCAGTAAATTTTCCTGGGCTAAATAAACAGAGGACCCATATAATTCCCACTGCTTTTCAGCTGTACTATACTTGTTAGAGATGTAAACATAACTACTTAAAAAAGCATGTGAAATTCTTGCAATTTTCTTAAAATCTACTACAACTTCCACTAAATAATTTGAATTCTTAAAATAAATTATTGTTAATTTTTAGCTTGTGTTTGTGACACAGTCCAATATTGTCCCATTTTAGAAAGGCAGATGGGAAGGATAAGGGAAAGCATCTATCCGCATGCCACCTTTATAATAACCCTATTTATAATGTGGGCTGAAGATGGGAGAGCTTTTTAAGTTAAATTGTGTGGACTTGAAAGCATCAATGCTGAATATTTTATGTGAAGCTTGTCAAGGGCCCTTACTAAAATAGCTTAAAAGCAGTATCACGGTTGCCTTCTTATAAGGATTGCACACTTTCAAAGAAGAAACATGCTGAAGGGTTTCCAATAGTGCCAGAAGTTGGTATATATATTCTTTTAGGTGTCAGATTTTATATGCTGCATATGTATACGCACTCTCACATGAACAAACACCTTTCCCACCACATTTTTGTGGAAGCTTTGTTTTATATAATGCATGACATTCCTTAAGGTGTACTAGATCTTTTGTTGTTGTTTTTTGGGGTTGGAGGTTTGATTTTCTTTTTTTCCCCACTTAAAAACTGAGAGTTGAAGCTGAGCAAGAGGTCCTCAGCTCCCTTCTTAAAGAGGATAGAAAGCAGCACTTGCAATCCATCCCAGCTGCTTTAAACATCAGCCTGTGGACAAATTATACCCTTTGCAAGGGCTTGTCTCTCTCGCTCTCTAGTCTCAACTAGCTTGTACCAAACATTTGACTTTTGAATGGCTAAATTTAGCTGACAAGGACTCTAGTATTAATAGACTTGTATTCACTGTACCTAATAATAACAGGTCGTATTTGTTCCTGATGCATTGTGAGAAATAAAGCTACAGCAGGGAAAAACTGACCTCAGCAGGGATATTGTGACGGCGATTTAGGCACTCGAAAGCGTTAAGCACTGTGGAAAACTCATTCCTGATAACAGCCAGCAATAGCTTTATTTTAAACACTTTGGTACTTTACCTGTCTGAATACAAGCTGCAGTTAAGGGATTAGACATTGAAACAGGAAGTTAAATACTGCTCCGCCTTTTAAAAATCCATATTTACAGGCAGAAGTTGGACTGCTCTAAGATTTGATGAGCAAAGGTTGATGTGAACATGTACTGTTGATATGCAAGTGTGTCAAACTACGTTAACGTGCCAAATCATTCTCGTTTTCTGTGCATTTTTTTACTCGATTGTAATTGCATAGAATGTAATTAGCATATCTTGTTTATATAAAAAATATATATGGGATCTATTATGACTCTGTGTGTGTGCATGCATAGAATTACTGGCCCCGCCTGTCGGGGATGGTGAGGCTATTCCTCTAGTTTTTTGTTTGGTTTTTAGAGAGTATTTATATTTAATTTAAGGACTTTCTGAGGAAGTTTTTGAACCACAAGACTATTGAATAAACTGAAGTCACCATTCGCAGTCTTCTGCTTCTTCTTTCTGCTAGCTTTTCTGCCAGAGGAATGGTAAACTGAGGAAATGCTCATGGGTCTCCTGGGGGCAGGTGATATCATGCATTTCCTGGAAGAGGAAAGTTTCAGATGTGTCCCACTATTGAGCTCTGAAAATCCCCATAATATGGTATATCTCACTCATGTCATCTCAGTCGTGGAAGATTCTGATCATTTGGCACCTCAGTTGTGTAGTGTTAAAGAAAATAGTTGTGTAGATTTACATCTTCAGGGGAAACTAGCCAAAATGTGGTGCAGAACCCTATTTTCACCCTACCTCTACTACTCAAAAGTTTGTTTCCTAATGCATCTAAGAGAGACCATGATTACCCCTGGTTTTTTTTTTTACATGGAAGGTATTGTGAGAGAATGATTTCTTCTGAGGATAAAGGCAGGTGAAGGCTGGATAACTGTGTGTCAGGGAACGGATGGCAGCAGGGCCCCATATAAAGAGGGTAGAATGTGAGGTTTTAAAGCGGATGTTGCTAATAGAAATGCACCTTTCCATATCTTCTGTGCTCCCAAAGGCAAAGCAATATCAAAGAGCAGAACAGCGAGAGATGACTTATTGAAAAATAAATCATGGGTGAAATTTTGAACATCGACTTCAATGAGCCCAGCATTTCACACACATTGATACGGGTGCTGGATGTTTCTAGGTGGAGGTTGCAGCATACAAATGTTCACTGCTCCTTTTTTAGCATTGCTCAGAAAGAGTCATTGCGGCAACTGGCAGATCTTCCTGTCCCGGTGAGATGAAGTGAACTGGAGTGTGCACAGTTATTCAAATGGAAAGGAGAGAGTAAGCGTTATTTAGGTGTTAATTGGTAATACAAACCCATCTATTTTTCTTCTGGTGGTTACCAGCTCTATGGCAGGAGCAAGCCTATATAGAGAAGTTGCCTTTTAAAGGCAGAAGTTTATTATTTCATTGCAGCAAGAAAAAGACATTTAGAACGGAGAAACCCCATTGTAGTGAATAGAAATACATAAATTAGGGTAATGATCAGTGTTACCATGGTCCTGTCCCCACTGTCACTGAAAGGAAGGCTGCAGATTCTGAAATCCCAGTGAGCAGGAGGCATCATCTCTTACGCAAAATTTTTCTGAAGGATGTTTTCTTTCTTTTTCTGTTGAACTACCCTAGCCTCTGTTTGTTAATCCAAATAAAATATGTATTATGGCCACATGGCTCAATTTTCTGTGTTACAAAGGACTTATTGCTGTCAGTCTCTCGTTAACCGTAGTGACATAACCTGTGGTAGAAAAGAAAAAAGTATTTGCAAGATATGGCCCTTAGTGATGGTTTTTAATAATGTGTGTACATAGATAACGTACAAAGTTTTCTTAACCACTGCTCTGTATTTCAGCCTGCATGATGTGACATTGCAGAGCTTACCTCTGTTACTGTTAACGCCTGGGAGCGGACCAGGAGCCAGGGGCAAAAGTAAATTTTCACATTTGCCAGCCATAGTTCATTGGAGAAGCCAGCTCTCCTGCTTTGTTGTGCCTTTGCTCATCTGTCATTGTGGCAACGCATAGTGACATTTCAAACTGCTAGCATGGAAATAAGATAAAAAGTGTTTGGGACAACTGGGAAATTTCATTTAGACAGAATGTCAGATCCCTGGTCTCCAGTGAAAATGCTGTAGGTGTACCATGTCCAGCTTTGCGATATCATTTGATGTGAAATGAAATCAGAGGCCAGCCATGAGCAGGAGAGCAGTTGAGCCTGTTCAGTTTTAGTTTGTTGTACAATTCTGGGACTCCTGATCTCTGTTCCTTGCACAAATAAGTTACAGCAGCTAACCACTTATAAAGGTATTTTGAAAGCATGATTCCCACAGAACTGTCTTTTAATTCTTTGCATTATTTCAAAGTTTGAAAAGTTTAAGCCTCTAAAAACCTTCTTCTGGCCCTTCATTGTTCTTGTGGATTGAGTTCACGCTGGCTAACAGTTATTTTGCTTTGCACAGTAACCCAACACTGATATTTCAGGACAAATAGGCACCAGCGTGGCTCCTGAATGAGTTACATGTATTCATAAGCTATTCCATTCATTTCTCTGACATGGAAAAAAGGGTAGGGCTGCTTTCATCCTGTTGCCAGCCCTTTTATCTCTGAAGAATCAAATTTCAGGAAACCTTTCTGCCTAGGTCAAAATTTCAAAGGGATCCTGTAATATTTAAAAAGTTTAGCATCTTAATTCTCATAATTTTAAGGGGGAGTGTTTCTTTTCCCACTGAAGACAAGACAAAGCAGCCCCTCAAAACAAAACTGAAACCAATGAAAAGAACTAAAGCAAAATGCAGGTTTGGAGATGCGGGGGTCAGTAAAAATGTGTTTAGTGTTACTTCACTTCCGACTATTCAGGACAGCGCATTGTTAAAACTGCAATGTTTATACACATTGTGGTTATGGCTGTAGTCGGGGCTATTGTTGGAGGATGTTATACAGACATTTATCATAGTATGTCAGTAAACCCATTGTAAAAATGTCCTAGTAGTTAAATGAGGCTTAGATTTAATGAGGCTCTAAGAAAGGACCAGTTTTTTTATCATACTGTAAATAAGGTTCCTATATAGCAATGTCCATGGCATTAATGCACAGATTTTTTTTCGGTTTCAGAATAAGAGCAATGTCTCTGAAGTTAGGCAAGCAGTTTAAAGAATACACTTTTATTAAGCTTTTGAAGAAATAGTTGCTTGGTCATACTCTGGCTACACAACGATAGTAAATGAAGGTGTGACATGATAAAAAAAATCAAACACCCCAACTGCCCCCAATAAACTAATGGTGCAATCTAGGTAGTAAAATCCTAACGCTAATAAAATGCTTTGTTAATGGCTAAGTAATGCATTGTCAGTGGCAGAAAATCCTCTTCAATACTTTTGAAAAGATACTCACTTATCACTGTTCCGAATTTTTGTGCTCCTTCCTATGCTGGGCTGACTTTAATACATGTTTTTAACACTGATGCCACTGAGAAATGTAAAAATAAGACTCGTAACTATTATTAAGACTTTACCCAACAGCATTTATTTTTCTTCTAACTGTGAAAACAGCCATTTAACCCTTGAAAAGGTAGCTGTTTGAACCACATTTTAGCTCTGCGTTTATTTTCAATCTGGCATGTTTTCTGTGAAGTATAGGTGTGTGCCTTATGTTGTTTAAATTAGGAAGTATGAAACTGTAAGGGGCAATAAATATAATTTTAAGCATTTGCAAGGACATTGTCAACAGAAGATTAGGAAGGGACGAATGTCTTAATTATTCTTCATATATTTCTTTGACGGTAGGGGTGAATTGTTGTTATCTGTAAAGCTATAGTTTGATGGTAAAGCTTTAAGTGAGTGTTGCTATCAGAGAAGCAGTTCCTGCCCTGAATAACCAGTCCTGACCCAGTGCTACTGTTCTCCAGTCCTGTATTTGTGCTGTTGGAGATGTGAACACTGTAAAACCAAATAACTTGAAAAGTTAAAAGTGACCCCATGGCAGTCTCAGCAGTACCACCAGAAGGGAGCGGTGCCCGCAGCACGGAGGAGCAGGAAAGGCTCTGGAGGGAGGCAGGAAGTTTTCCAAGTGGTTTTGCTGCCAAAGAAAATAATGTTATACACTTCAGTGCTCAGCCATCGGAACTCTGGTCAAGACGGGTAACAGATAAACATCTAGTGCAAGTCTCTTGTCTTCGTAGATGGAATTGTGCTCGTCCTCTTGTGAGGGACAGCTGTCCGCAGCGCGGAGGCAGGACCACCCTGGGCACTGGCTCCTTCCTGCCTTTCCGAGATCCTGCTGGGAGCCCTGGGATGGAGCGTGGCTGCCTGGGAGGCTGACTCAGGCGAGTGAGAGGCACAGAACTCAGTTCTGCATCATTTGATTCCAATTTTAGTATTGCTGCCTTTAACGGGAAGATCCAGACAATGGAGTATTCTCAGGGAAGGGGGAAAAAAAATGCAGATCATTCAGGATGAGGATATTTGGATCCATGGCAGCAACCATAAACACAACAGTTTTCCTCTTCCACCAAGAAAGATTTTGACTTTCCCAAGAATTTGCATGCCCCGTCTGTCCAAGGTGCCCCTTTGGCAACACATTTCCTTTCAGCTGTTACATTCTTTGCTTAAACCTTTCCGGGGGCATTGCTAGCAGCGTGGTTCTGAGTGCTTTATACTACAAGAGTAGATTCCTGCAGCTCTCTATTTAGAAGGCTATTTAATGTTAGCTCTCTATTCATTTGGAAATAATGGTGCTGGGGGAAAAAAAATTAATTAAAATGGCTTCAGAAGGTAGTTAATTATAAAGCCTACCATGGCCTGGAGTATAAAATACATTGCAGACTGAGAAATCACGTAGGGGTGCATTACTAAAATAATTAATTTAAAATTTTACATATATCACCCACACAGCAAATGCCATAGCTGCTGCTAAAATGAGTCCAGTGCCCTTCAAAAACTGTGAGCATCTCTTGTATCTCCCACTCACTCCCTTTTAGATATGCTTGTTTTATTCTTTACTATGGGCGTGCACTTTGTGCTAAGAACATCAATTTTGGGGAAAGGCTTTGGGTAAGAAATGAAATCTTCCCCACGTTTATTTTAGCGTTTTCATTGTGTTTTGTGGGGTCAGCGTTTAACTCATGGAGTGATTGATCTAACACAGGCAAGAGGTGCACAGACCTAACTGCTGCCTGTGCCGTGCTTCCTTCACCTGGTGCAGCCTCTGCGTTGGTCTGATCGGTTATTGCCAGCTGTTAAGCTAATCTTGGACCATTTACAATCCTGCTGGTTCTCTCAAAGGGTAACAGAGGTGTAAAACCGCACCGGTGTACTGGCCTTATTACCACCTAGGGATCCCATCAAGGTAATCCCATCAAGATAAGTTCAGCACTGTTGTACCAAATTTAGGGATTTCTGTGCTAATGCTGCTGTGTTTGCATGTGTATGCCAACCAGGAGTTAAATATTGCAAAGCCTCACCTTTAAGTGCAGGAAGGAATGGGTGGGCTTTAGTACTTGGCAGTGAGGGGTGGCTTGGGGTTTTGGGGGGGGTTTTGCTTTACTTTTGAAGAAACAAGACCATGTCCTGTACATAGTCGGGTTTTATGATCGCGTCTGAACTGTACCTGCTCTGCGGTAGCTATCAGTATGCTGAGATTCTTGCCTCTTGTCAGTCTAATTTCTCGTTGGTGCGGGTTCTTGACATTCAGCGCTTTATCAAACATAGGCTGCTTGGCACCTATTACCACTGATCTCAGCATTGCTAATAAACAGCAACATCAAGGCCATATTTTCTGGTTCCTGTCAGACCACTGCTTTCCTGGGTGAAATAAAAGTCCTATTAACATGCTCCTCCTCATTGGCTCTGACAGTTTGATTAATTAGGCCCCCTCTTTAGATGACCTCTGCACTGACACGACAAGGAGGTGAATATAAAATGAATAGTTTGCCCACATAATGGCCTACTGCAAGTTTCAGATTTTTATCAGATCAGGCTGAAGTCTGGGGCCTGTGTTAAAACCTATAGCGTACGGCAATATATGGCTTGTGGGTTATGAACCGCAGGCTTTACAACGTGGTTAAAGAATTAAAACCAAGCCAGTCCTAGCCATCCTGATATATTGACTTCCCCTCTAAGAATTAATCTTTCCTTTACTCTCTTGACCATACAATACAAATCTAATTCGTTTACATTATCAAATAAAATGACCTTTTGTTTTCAACAGATTTTTTTTTATTGCCAGAAAATACAATATGTTAACTCTGTGGTTATTCAGCCTCCCATAAAATACTAATGTAAAGCCATTATTCCAGTGCCACTCTATTTAAATGTCAGTCTGCCTTTCTATTATAAACCGCCAGTTCATAGGCTTGTAACTCATCAGTATAAATTTTATTTCAGGTGAGAACTTGGAATATGAGCTCACAACTTTTCTTTGGAAGTGTATTTTTTAAAAATACCAGTGTATATGATCCCTGAGGATGAATATGTAATTGTGAACCTATAGCATTTCATTCATAGCCCCAGAAACATCTTATCATGCCAGCACGTTACGCGCTGGACTGTGCCCCTGACTGGTGCTGGTGCTGTGCGGTTCCAGCAGAAACAATTTGGTCAGCCCACTGTGCAGAGGTTTTTGAACTACATTGCAATCCAAGTGGGAGGCAACAGGGGCTTTCTATAGAACCTGGGGTTCTGACTGGTGGCTCATGAGAAAGACATCTTCCCTGCCTTTTTTTTTACTGCTGCTTGTTTGCGCTTAGTTACGTTCCATTAACACTCTTTTGAGGGGGATTCGGTGTTGCCTTGGAGAGGTGTGGAGGTCAAAATCCTCTCTCCAGCCAGGTGAGAACTGGAAGGAGCATGAACAGCATTTTGTTGATCAGGTGGAGTCACTGCTATCAAGGTAAAAATTCTACTACGTTGGTTTCTAATTCAAGTTTTCATGCTGGGTATTTTTCACCAGAAGAGTCAAATTAACTCTCATTCAGTCTGTGGTAATCTCCATCTCCCACAAACCTCTTTGAAGGGACAACATGAAGGTGGGTGAGCCTAAAATTAAGTGTTCTGTAAATTGACCTGCGTGTAATCTGAGCTCCTTGTTTAATGATCTTGAAGCCAGCAAAAGTGAGTGACCCATGCTTAAAGAGATCCTTTTCATTTAAAATAATGTGCCTTTTACCTCTGCGGTGACAAATTTCTGCAGTCTTTTCAGCAGCTTCTGCTGCTTTTATGACCCTCATAGGGTTTTTTCTCTCAGTCTTTTCTGTCATTTTTTTTTCCTTGTGTTCATCTGTTGATCAAGTAACTGCATTACTTTAATTGATTTGCTAAATTGACTCATGCAGAAGTCAGCTCCTCCAGGTAATAACACGAAAATGCTAGCTCGTGTTACTGGGGTCGTGCTCAAGCGCTGCAGCAGTTGCAGTTTGCGTTGGTTCGGGAGCGTGTTGTGCCATTGCTTCAAGTTATTTGTTGGGACTCCGGATCACAGGCAGAGCAACAGGAGATAAATATTTTTATACACACATGCATATGTTGTATGCATGTAATATCAGGTGTAGGATTTTTGTATGTGTGAACCTTGTTTTTATACAAGTTTCCTCGGGTTGCCTGAGCTGAGAGGGAGGTGTGAGAGGCATTTGGAGATCCATAATCTCTGGATGACTTGGGTTTTTTTAGTTTATTGGTTGACAGAATTTGACAAGTAGCAATGCTTTTTTGCTTTTGAAGATGGGACAGGAGTTGCTAACTTGCCCTTCCTGCAGACCCCAAAGGAGGATCACAGTTTTCAGTAAAAGTGAAAAGTAGAGTGAACCAGACGTTAAATTTCTGCACAAAGGCTGTAATAAATGAAGAAAAGGAAGCAAATCTGCATATCTTTTAAATAAATGACATTTCCTGAAACTTACAATTAAATAGTAAACCAGTAGTATTGCTTGAAGTCCAGACATGACGTGTTATACTGTACCTAAATGCCAAATGAACATGCACTGTGACAGTGGAAGCTCTTTGATTGTTTTGACTGTTTTCATCTGGTTAGTGAGGGTGAGCAACTTTACATCCAGCTTCAAGAATAAGCTGAAACGGAAGGTAGCACAGACTTCAAACAAACAAGAAATGCTGGGAGCATCCTGTGGCCTAATTATAACTAACTGTTTCCATTCTTTTCTGTGAATTTTCAGAAGATGATGTTACGAGTTCCTACAATTAAATATTGTGGGCTATGTGGGCATAGAAGACGAATACATGTGAAGCTTGTTTGGTTTCCCTACCAGGCATTCTGGAAAGTTTTGGCTTCTTCCTGAGGAGTGCTAAACTGCATTTTGAGCAAAACATAAATAAAAATAGTGATGGTATTTATAGATAAACAGCACCATTTGGCAATAAGCAATCCCAATGCCTGATTTTAAATCACTAGAGTAGATAAGAACAATTGATTTATTGTTAAAGACTAATAGTGAAAATCATGGAGGGTGGCATTCTGTGTCTCCCATCTGATTCACTTTAAGCAAGTTACTTATATTCTGGCAAATTTATTCTTGTAACCTAGTTCTATCTACACTGTGCTCTATCTAGACTGTTCTGAGGCTAAATTAATTATTACTGGTAAGATACTTGAAAAGAGTTTTTGAAAGCCTTTGAGTTCCTGTAATTGTCACATAGGTTTGTGCTTAGTGGATTTTTTTGTTGTTGTTTTTTACTTCTCAGAAACAACAAACAGGTTTATTAACTCCAGAAAAAAGATTGGGAAAAGCAAGGGCAACCCAGATATCCAGAACATAAGGGCACCAACCCCAGAATCTTTTCTTCTTGGTTCTGTGTGCTAGAGCATGGAAGTCTGTTATATGGAAAGCTCTAAAGCAATGCAAAAAAAAAAAAACAAACCAAAAAAACCAAACAAAAAAATAAACACAAAAACCCCACATAAAGTTAGCTCAGATGGAAGCCCACTGTTTGAGAGACTTTCAAACTCAGGTTAATTTCGAGTCCTTTTTAGATGTGTACTAATCATAGTTTTACTGTGAGAGATTGAGTCCTGGTGATGGGTTCCATTCCTAAGCTGGCTCAAAACATAGCTGTGATTGGTGTCTTCCTGTAAGCATAAAATGGCAAATCTCTTTTGTTCTCACAGGATTATCTTCAGGTGTAAAGTTATGTAAAGGTGCTGAAACAGTACATAAAAACGTGCATCTGCAATTCCTCTGGTTTGTGACTTCAGCATGTATTAATGAATAGCGATCATGCTGTTCTCTGACCAGCATTGCCCTTTGCAGAAGCTGCAGACACTCTCTAGCAATGCTAAAGAATTCTGTTTTAAGTAGTGTGTTTTAAGTAGCATTCAAAACCAGGAATTTTCTAGAGGCTGTTTCTTAGGAGCAAGAACTATATTCACCAATTCGGCAGGCAGGCGTAACTTCTTTCCAGTGTTTTATTTGTTATGCTAACTTATATCTGGCAACATTTTTTTCAGAGTTCACTGAAATGTAACTTGCTTGTTTTAAAGGCAGCTATCTTTCAGTTATGATTTTTCAAATACTGCTTTTATAAATATATAAAGTATTCAACAGAAGCTACTGGATGTAATTCCACCTGCACACATTTTGCTTTTTCACGTGTCAAACACACACTGTGCCAGCGGATGGAAAATATGCACAAATAAGTCTGTGTTTGGGGAGAGATCTACTTCCCTTTTGCTTTTGCTCTACTTTAATTTGTGTTGTCATTGCGGAAGCAGGGTTGCTAGTAAAACCTGCTTCCAGATTCACCTAGGGTGGAAGCTTTGTCAATTTATATTTCCTGCACAGGTAATAAGAGGTAAGTAGAAAATTAATTTAAGATGTGATCACACCAGTTTACTAGAAGGAACAAAGCTTCCAGGATTCTAAAACATGCACAGTTCTTGAGCAAAATTGAATCAAAAATTCAGCCAGCTGCTTTCTTTCGTTTTCTTTTGTTTTCTTTCTTCTTTCCCACTGACCTGTCCCTCAGAATGGACATTCGATTTATGTTGTGAGATTCAAGGCCAAAGAGCTCCTTCCTTTCTCTAGATAGATACTCTGATTCTCTGCGTTCCTACAAAGACCACAAAAGTCTACCATAACCCTTTGAGGAGTTCAGGCTCTTTTTAATACTGCAGCATCCTTTGACACTTCAAGGGTGCGTGTACCCTGCAGAATGTGCCCACTCTGGAGTGAGAAGTGGTTCTGCAAATCCGTCCAGCATGGTGCTTTGTAGGGCTGAGCTGCTGCCGCAGTGCTCCCATCACCACCCAGGGAAACACAGAGCACTTACTGTACAGACCCAGCTGAGGCTGCTGCTGGCTTAGACCGAGTCGATCCTTCAAGCCATCCTCAACCGGATGTGGCACAGAAATATGCAGCGTTTAATACTTGCTTCTATTAGTAGGCCTTCGTAATTCTGTTCTTTTAGAAAGTAGAGTGAAATTAGCCCTTGAGTCAAGTTTGAATTATTTTCATATTTTTGGGATATTAAAATATGTCCCAAATCTCATTAAGTAAAGGCCTAAATAAAATAATTGCAATGCAGTTAGGAATTGGGAAACCTCAGAAGATTTGGGGAAATCTCCGCTTTGATGAACAATTCAGATACTTAAGCAAAGGTTGTATGAGTCATCAACCTCAAAAATTCATCTACTGCCTTCCTCTCCTTTCCAGTATCCACTGTCTTCCCAGTGCCATCCCCTCATCTGCTTCATTGTGTGTTCTTTCCTGCTGTCCTCTGTGTCTTGTGATCCTCCAAGACTTTTTAACCTCCTGCCTGTCTGCTCCTTTGGCCTCAAGTCTCCTAAACCCTGCAATGTTTTTATGGGTTTCTTTACACAACTTCCGGATGTTTGGTTTTGGTTTGTTTTTTATTTTTTTTAATACATCTTCCCCACAGAAGACGAATTGTGGTCTTAAAGACCGTCTGTGGTGCTCTGGTATTGTTAACACAAACCATGTGAATCGAGCAGATGTTTTATGTTCCCCCTCCAAAATGCTTCACTAACCATTCAAGACAAAGGATAGAAGATGCTAGTGGTTGGTATGGGCCATCAGAGAAACCAGATGCTGAAAGGTATCCACAAACATAGCACGCTTTAGATTTAGAGACCAGAGCTAAGTTACGTGTCAGTAAGAGTTGAGGCAGCAAAGGCAGAGATGTGCGGAGAGCAACAGAGGGAGGAACCGAAGGGATTATTTTCCTGGACCATTTTCCAGCCATACGGATGGCTAAAGCTGCACTTACTCCTGTATCTGTCCCTGTTCTAGGCAATAATCTGGTCCAGATCAGCACATCTCTGGAACATGCCGGATGGCAGCAGTCAAGGTCCTTGCTTTTTCTCTCTTACCTCTTGGAGATCCAAGCACGGGTCTCTATCCAACAGGAGTCAAAGCTAAAACCTCCGCTGACCAGTTTGTGCAGTGTGAGGTAGAAATTGGTAACAGCTTGGTGCAAGGAGCATGCCAGGTCATGCTAGCCGGTGGTGATGAGGCCGTCACTTCCAAATGTGATGGATGTGTGGGGGTCGTGTTTCTCAAATGTTTTGTAATTTAGACAACCGGCAAGTGTTTAGAGGTTGTGTATGTAAGTTGAAAGAAGAGAGGTAAAACCTGCAAAAAAAATTGCCAGCAGGTGTTGAGGCTTCAGGGTTTTGTAACATGGTAAAAAGAGCAGAACTATGTTTTAGAGACTTTCCCGACTTCAGTGCAGGTCACTAATAAGGAGATACGTACAGTAGCATGGCTAACACAGTCACAGTGCTGGTAACCCTCTGGTGAGAGCTTCAGCTGTACAAAGATGCAGGGTAAGCAAAATCCCAGGGAACCAGACCCCAGGATGCTTCTTTGGGTTGTCCTCACTTTCTAAATGGGACACTGAGGCACAGCAGGTAAATGCTATTGGGAATGAAATACAGCTCGAGCCGCCAGACTGTGCCTCTTCCTGGTGCCACAACATTACATATAACGAGCACATTTAGGAAATCATTTAGCCTTTAAGATTTCCTGGTTGCTTTTACATTATGAAAAAGCATTATAATATTCGCTATAAGAAAGAGCTTAATCAAACAAAGATGCTTTTGTAGCACTGAAGGTGAGAGCCGTTCTAGAAGCTCTTACCCTGTACAATGTGCTTCCTTAACACATTGTGCACTTGCCCTACTCAGCCTTTTGTTTCCACGATTACACACGCTCTCCTTGCCCCACGCTACAGCCCCGTTTTGTGTATCCCCACGAGGCACGCTCTGTCCATTGACTGAACGGCGACGGGCACGTGTGCGCTGCTCTGCCCTCGCAAACATTTGTGCTCAGCATCGGGGCGGAGGGAGGAGGATTGAAAAGCTTTTCTTTGCTGTGCACAAAGGTCACTTTTTTTTTTTCTCCCTTGATTTGTTCTCTGCTAGTCTGCTGCACCGCTGCAGCTTTCATCCAGGACTGTAATAGATACTTTGGGGATATGTTTGGAGGCTTGTCCTGTAGCTGAACAAGTTGAGGAGTGTGTATCGGGGTCCTGTCCCACTGGATTTTTTTCTGCAAAGGGAACTGTCTCTCTCCCTCATGAGCGAGGTTTCTGTGTTCAAGTTGGATGCTGACAAAAATAAGGAGCAGTTCATTATTGTTATTAGCTGTCTAGAAGGGCTTCCTGCTGTGATGTGTTCTGGACACCCCCTTGGCTACTGGAAGGAGACAGACTGAGATTTTTGCCTCCTGTGCACTTCACTCACTGGATTAAGGATGAAACTGAAGCTTTCCTAAAAGACTGAGTAGCCTTAAAAAGGAATCAATACGTGGGACTAAAAACAGAGAGAGAATTTTTTTTTTCTAATCCTGTTTAGAAATAACAATTGAAATAAATGGATTTACTGGTAGGGGTAAAAGGAAAACCTGAATCTGGAAGGTCTCATTGTACATTTAGCTTTTGAGCTGTTGAACTCAGGATCAGGTAATTAAGTTCATGAGCCAGAGAAAAGATGAAAGTAGGATCTACTATCCTTTAAAAATGTTAATGTTCCAGAAGGAGCTGAAATTCCTGTATCACCTGGATGAACGTGGCCGTGGCCTTGTATCTGCTGTTCCCCGTGTGACGGTGTTGCTTCTGAGATGTACACACCAAGGAGTGGTTGTGGTTTTGTGTCATAAAATAATGCTCCTTCACTGCCTTGTTTTGTTCTGTTTGGGTTTTTTTTAAATGTAACAACAGTAAAACCATACAAAGTTCCTTGGGAGCGGGGAGATCCGGTCGCCTGCTGAGGAGGCAGCGCTCTGCCTTTCAGAGGAGAGGGGTTTGTCTCTTGTCAGGGAGTTCTCCCATCGCACCTGCAAAGGGAGACTGAGGCTTGTCACGAATTTTAAGATCCCCTCCTTCTTGGTATTACGTCAAGTGATGTCTGTGTCTCTTGCAGCATGAGGTGTGGAGGTAATACACAGCCTACTGCATAGGGTTTTGTTTAATTGCAGAAAATGTAACTTCCAAAATGCCAGGTGGAGGGGGATCTGTGGGGATTCCTGCGTAGAAATGAAAACTGGAGAGAGTGACAACGGGCCAGGTGTCTGCCTTTCGTCAGGGTATTCCCTGTGTCACATCTGGTGCCAGCAGGACTGCTATCCCTAAATGATAAGGAAGCTTTGCAGTCAGGGGAGAGCTGAGCTGTCAGTGAGCCTGGGATCAAGAATTATCATGACCGTTTGATGGCACGTGAAGGATGCTGTGAAGCGTGGCGTGGTTCTGGTGAGCAGAGGCTCAGTTTGGTTCTCCCGATGCGGGCTGGTGTGCCGGGCAAGCAGGACCCACGTCACACTGTGCATCGGGTATGAGGAAGTGTTCTGGTTCACCAAACGTAAAATGACAAAATAATTTGTAATCTCTTATTACTAATCCCTGTCTTTTATACGTCTGCACGTCCCTTGTGGCATTATTCGACAGCTGATCACTTTCTTTTCTTGTCAGCAGTATACTGTAGCGGTCATAGGAGTTAACTGACGTCTTTTACTTGGAGCTTCACAGGAAAGAAAAATATGCCAGATCTTAAATATGGCTAGTAATAACTTAAGTAGCCTTTACTAATTATTTACACCTAATCACGACTTACCACAGGTGGTTGCAGCCAAAGTTCATTATAGACACTTCTTCCTAGTCGTGATGTGGTTTCTCCCAGTGAGCAATTGGCTTGAGAAGATATTGCAGAGGATGTGTAACTACGTGCACAGTGTTCTCCCTCTAAATTATTTGAAAGTTGAGTATAACTCTCTTTAACTCTTACATATGCAAAAAAGGGCCCTAACAGGAGGGAAAGATCCCTATCCAATATCCCTTGATAGGATGCTACCTGCTACAGCATGGGCTTTGTCTTTCCTGCACACGTGAAGTTTGCTGGGGGTGAACAGCTCTTCATCTGTCCGCTCCGGGACTCACAGTACATCAGCTCCATTTTGTCCACGCTGCAGTGCAAACGTCGCATGACCTTCCTTGTGATCTCCTCTAAACCTGCATCTGTGCCATAAAGCCTTTTTTCTTCTCGGTGGTGTTCTGAACACGTCCTCTTGGCTTTCTGGTGAGGCTGGAGCCGGCGTGCAGATGCAAGGGCTAGTTTGCGTGGTTAGGGCACGGTGCTCGCACTGAACATTCAATGCAGGTTCGTGATTTAAATGCCTCAAACATAAATTTGTAATCCAGGTGTTCTTCCGTTCATACCTGCTCTTCTCAATTTATTAATTTCATATGAAAATACTTAGTATATTAAAGAAGTACTTGACTTTTTTTTTTTGTGCATGTGCTGCATGATGGGGAAGGTTTCTTGAAAGTTTTCTTACAAGTGGATTCCCATGTGGTGCCTGTTAGTCACAGCTAATTACAGAGGCTGGTGAATGAAGAATATATTGGAGCTCAGGTTCCCCTCTTCCTCCTCCCCCAGTGCTTCAGAAGAAAATAAAATAAAAAACCTACAGAAAAATCCAGGTTTTTATGTGATTGTAGTCTCCAAAGAGCTCCAGAGAGATCACAGGTGTCGTTTTCACGTTTCAGGTTTAACTATGGTGTATTAACTACAGTATTACCTGCAGGAGAAAGGCAAGTGGGGAAAGAGTCATTAACTGACAGTGAAAAGTTCAACCTATGCACTGTGTGTTTGGTTTTTTAAGCAGCTGAATGTTTAGGCAAACCATATTTTAACTTTCAACTGCAGCCCTGAAGGTTACAATAATCTTGATACGTTAGAACCTGGGAACATTATAGGAAAGGAAATTCAGATGTGTGTTTCAGAAAGGTCAATCACAGACATGCAGAAACACTGGTGATTTAGTTAAAGCTGAGACACATGCTTCAGTTTTAATTCAGTTGCATACAAGCCTCCTGTGAGGTACGCTGACCTTACTTTACAACACAGGAATTTTTTGAGGTGTTTCAGAGTAAGCCAGCAGGGAGAGGTGAAGTTTCATAGCTCTGCACAGGAGGAACCCATAGCTCACGTAAAATGTTTAACGTCTAATTTTCCCATCTTCTGTTAGTGTTCATCCAGCATCCAGGAGGTCTGCTAGGTTGAACACGTTCCTGGGTGTGTAGTATAAGCACTAGTTCAGTAGGACTACATGGGATATGTGTGTTATTTGTTACTAAGGCACCAGTGACCTTCCCTCTCCCATATTAGCAGTGCCTGCTCTTTCCTCATCTTGCTCATTGTCAGGAATTCAGACCATGCATATAGCTGGGTATTATCTTCATTGGTCAAATTATTGTCTCTGGAAAACAAAATACTTTAATTACAAAAAGTAAAAGTTAGAGATGTAATCTCAGCAGGAAATTTCCACTTACATGCAGATTCGAGGCTGAAAATGCATAATTTAGAGGATGCAGGAGGCAGATTGTGTAATGAAATTTTGCAGGACTCTTAATGATCTCTCTCTTTTTAACAGGTGTGCTTTTCTTTAAGGTTGGTTTGTGGTTAGGTTTTTTTCCCTCAGTTTTTATTTTTTAGTTTCAGAACTGCAGTACACAGAAGACAGCAGGAGTAGCTTGAACTCTCGGAAAGATGCCCCCAAATGACTAGGGCTAGCACAGGGGTATCCTGTCTAGAAAATTAAGCAAATCAGTCTAAATCTGTTGCCTGAGCTCTAGGAAGTACACACACAGATGAAAACTCTTAAAATTAGTACGGTAGTAACAGCTGTATAAAAAGTTATTAGTAACAGGTGTAAATAGTATCTCTTCAGAACAATTCTTTGTGTACCTACCTGATAAGGAAAGGCTTTATTACAATATAGCTGCAGCAAAATGATTCAGTTTGGCTGTTACACATTGAAAAAGTACTCCTGGAAGGTCTGTTTTTCGTTACTGCATGCCTGCATTCAGTGCCTCAGAACAATGCTGTGCTACAGTGGAGGAGGCTGAGGATCTCTGTTTTCCTTAAGAAATACTAAATGAATTTTAAATTATAAGATCTCTTTGAAAAGTTAATGTGAGGCTAAACATTGTGTGATCAAGACATCTTCAAGGCTTAGGAGCTCAAAGCCAGGTTATGTGACACTGTTCTGATATTAGAAGTGCTAAAAGGAGCAAGTTTGAGTTTAGTGGAATATTGTAGGATGGTGCGTATAACCACAGCATCATGCAGCCATCCTCTGGAGCTGCTGCGCACTAGCTGCCTTGTGCTCTGAGAAATTGTCTTGCCTCCAAAAGCTTTTGAGATATTTGTTTGGTTTAGTGCATAACATAAAGAAGGAGTTCTTACATCCCCAAATTTGGGAAAAAAAGCTTTAGATTTAGTCTGTGTTATTTTAACTTTTTTCCCTTCTCTCTGGTGGATGAATGCCCCCAGGGCTGAATACTCTTGTACAGAAAGAGCACAGGATATTAATCTAAATTCAAACGTATGGATTAGTGTGTGTATGTATGTATTTGAACCAGTCTGGTTTAGCAACATCCCCTTCAGAAAGGCTGTCTGCAAGTAGTCTCTGAAGTACAGAAATTATTTTAATTCAGAAAAATTGGAGAAGGGAAGAGATCTTTATTTTATACTGATGCAGTTCATCTTATTTTCCCCCAAAGGACACCGTGGTTTAATGGATGGGGCTTTAACCTACCCAGAGGTCAGTCTTTGCTAGACAAGTGGAACCTTATTCCTGAGGGAATTGATATACTAATGACACATGGACCTCCCCTTCGTAAGTGAAACAAATGCTGTGTATGATTTTTTTTTTTTTGCATGAGAATTCTACTTTCAAAATAAGCAAAATTAGTAATGCTGTAAGCTATACTGTAATCGCACCCTAACTCAAAACTAGGAATTTAAAAACCTTTTTGGAAGAAGTGTAAAGTGATGATTAGGTTTAGCAGATCTTGAGTTTCCAGGTGTTTTTTTAATTAAAAAAAAAATTGTTAAATTTAAGTTAGGGAAGATCAAATATCTGACTCCATAGTTTGACATTTTACTAAAGAACAGTATTCATCTGACAGTTTCCAATCCCATATGATTTTTCAGAGATTGACTAAAACTTTTAAAACATTTTTCCACTAGAATTATGTGTTTCCTTATGGCTTTAGAGTATGCAATCGAGAGTTCAGGAGTATGTAGTCACATATTCTCCTTGATAATCTCCTTGTAAACTTAGAATATGTAACAGTAGTTATAAAGATACTAATTGGCTTCTAGCAAATTTGTGGAGGAATAAAATTATGTTCTCAGATAATTGTTCCTTACTTGAAATGATGACAGGTGAGCACAAGTCTATGAATGCATAATTTGTTTTTTCATTAAGTAGCGGAAGTTTTTAATTTAGTTAAATTTTGCTTGCCTTGTAAGTATGAGTAATTCACCGATCCCCATTTGAATTCTAAGTTATAAACTGATGGTCTCAAAAAGACACTAAGATGATCATTCAGCAGAGGCAGGAGTACACGGTTTTGGCAATGACTGAAGTCATTAAAGCCACACTAAAACCACTGGAAAATTCTGTCTTCTCCCTATCCTGCACACCACAAGATAGTATCTCGTATTATTTGCTGCTTTTCTTTAAGACACATGTGGCAAGTAGCCTAGGACCATATTTTAAATATTTCAGTTGGTTTTACAACAACTGAGCATATGCCTTTTATAAATGTGGCTTATCAGGATAGGGAAGTGTGCCAGTCTCTTCTCCGTTACTGTTATTGTTAGCAGACTGTGATTTTGTCAGGGTTTTAGTAAGCTCTTGAAATCCAGGGGCCAGATTATCACATGATCACGGGAAGTCACTGACTTTGGAGATGGCTGTGAATATAAAAAAAACTTCCCAGAATTGCAAAGTGCCATTTTAAAGCAGCATTTAAGTGCTACCAGGCTCTCACAGAGCTTCTCAGTGACCGTGGAGTCAGGAATTAAAGCTTGCTTATGTTTTGTACCACAATTAAGTTAAGAGTCAGCAATCTAAGCAGAGCGAAGGAAGAAAAAAAGTCCAGAAAATTTTTGATCGGTAATGTACTTACTGCTCCTTTTATATCCTGGTTACTCTTCTAATACTACTTAGAGAAAGTTGTAAGATGATCTGCAAATTCCCTCTGTAATCTTACTAGAGCTACCAGCGTGCTGCGTTGATAAAGCAGGGATACACCATCCCCTGGCAGCGGAGCGTGCCGGATATTGCAGTGCTTTGAATAGCACTCTTTTAATCTGTTTATTTTCCCAAAGAAGCAAAAAAAAAACCCACAAGAATGTTTATAATGTTTCATGGGTGCTGTTTTACATTGGTTACTAATCCATCTGCTGTGAATTGGGTTCATCTAGAAATACTGTGACGCTGCAGACGCTAATGAGTGCAGCAATTGAATAAGCATACTTAAAGTTTGGTTTTGATAGAGATAATGAAGTTCAGTTTCAAAAGGTTGGCACTGTAGTTTAACTACAGACACAGACTGGGTGCTAATACTGTGCCTAGAAGGTGGGGGTCTAGGTCTCAGCCTGCATGATCATATTGACAAAATGCTGCTTTTAAAATTACATAAATATTAAGGGAGGTAGCGCTGTAATTGGACTCTTTGTTCTCTCCAAAATTCAGTCAAGTTCGTGTCACAACATGTTTTTACTTCCTGGGATAAACTTGGCATAAGGTGTAATTACTTTAAAAGTCAGGAGAACGGTGCTGCAGTTGGATGTGGCTCCTGAATTCCCTTCTACTCCTTAATCTTCTCGCCCTGCTGATCCTTATCAGTGCCAGTCCAGGCAGCAGACTTCTGTAATAACTGTTGTCAAGTTTTGTGCATTTTTCCATATTATCTGTAGGACTGAGTGGCAACGTGGGCAATTAGCGTCAACTTGTTGGAAGCTATTTTGCTACATTGCTTGTTGTTGGTGTCCGGGGGCTCAGAAGTAACCTGACATTTGCAGACTGTGGTCCTCTGGAAGTTGTGGGAGACTGTATTTTAAATCTTCGGGGTGGCAGAGGTATCAGGTCGTAGATCAGCCAGTCTTCCTGAGGTATTTCATTTCTGGAGTAGCCGCCTATCTGGCTTGGGAAGCTGACTGCTGTAAGAGCCTGGGGAAAGGGAAGAAAAATCTACGGCGGTGCCGGGAATAAATGTCCAGGGTTTCAAGGTGTAAGATGAGTTTAAACCCATAGTTTAAAAAACCAAATCACATCCAGAGAAATATTAATGCAGATGGAGGGAGGAAATCTTAAGGAAGACAAAGTGACAGTGAAACATTTCTTAAAAGCCATTGTGCGCTCTAATGGAGAGGTTACGACTACAGATAATGTAATAAACCTTCTGTGAATTATGACTTCCTGAAAGACTGTGCGAAACCTTACCTGAATAGCAAAAATTAATAGCATTGATTGCGTTTTGGCTTCAGGTTTTCGAGACTGGGTTCCAAAGGAGCTGCAGAGAGTGGGTTGTGTGGAACTGTTGAACACGGTGCAGAGGCGAGTAAGGCCCAAACTCCACGTCTTTGGTGGGATCCATGAAGGTAAGGAGCAGCGCTACTCCTCTCTTCGAGCTCAGGCTGCTTTCAGAGGAGCGCGTTTCAGTGGGGCATTGGCAAAGGATGGATGACGGCATATTGGACTAAAGTAGGGAGGGAATTGAGAGGAGCGATGGCATGCACAGCGCTCTGTAAATTTCTGCCAGAATTAAACCAGACTGTTTCAGGAGCGTGTGCTACATTTAGCCACCTACATCTTTCACTGTGCAAAGGTGGTTCTGTACAGGTTATCTGAAAGCAATTCAAATTTTGACAAACTTGGTTAGAGAAACAGATGAGATTCCCCACACTTGCAAGCCAAAATGAAAGTTATCCCCATTATTCCAAGCACAGGAGCCAAGAAAGGTGCTAGAAAAAAAAGAAAGTCAAAGACAACTTACTGTCTTGGCTCACCTTCCTCAGCATATGAGGAAAATCAGAAAGGAGGGCATCCTGAGTTATACGTCAGGAGTGGAGATTGCCAGAACTCACTTTGCATGCATTCCTAAAAGCATCCTGTAACACAGCTTGTACTGTGTACGCTGCCTTCCCCAAGTCTCATATTTTAAAAGAGAGATTTCCCAACCGTCATGAAGCAGAGTGTGAAGCTTCAGAAACAGTAAGCTCAGTTAGCGGCAGTGGAAGAGACTGAGAGATTAAATCCATTTTGGAGATGCTTTAAATATTTAATACAATTTTGTAGCTTTCATGTGGCCGAGAGACAAACACTAGGAGTTCTGCCTGAGAGAGAGCGTAACACCATGTGACCCTAGAACTCAACATTACACATTAAATGCTTTATATTGTACCCCCTGGAGGTTTCTCCGTTGACTCTAATTAGGTTCTCCATAGGCTTAAAGATTTGGAGGACTTCATAAAAGAAGAAAAAAGGACAGCTTTCTGAACGAGTGTTGTTGGTTTTTCTGAAGCCCTTGTGACTTCATGCAATGAGTTTTACGCCTGGTATCTGTAAATAAAGAATTTATAATGGAAATACTGACATGACCTTAAGTGTAGTGGCATGAATAGCAGTCTTTTAATGCACCCAGGGAAATATTGGATATTTTGTGTAAATATTAATCTTTGCATATTAAGAATAAGTTAGTACAGCAAGACTTACAGTTAAAACATGTAAATTGTCTACAGTCTTCATAGGCACGTTGGATGATGAAAGTTGTAAATAGTGTTAAGTAATGGGAGAGGAAGGTATTTTAATGTGCAAGATTGTTGTTATAAGAAAGAACCAAGGAACCACATGCAGCACCTTGTATTTATATCCCATAGGAAAGGTGGAAGCAGATATTAAAAGTGAACATTCAAATACACTCTTACAAGAATACTAACAAAAAATTTAAAATCCTGTTTCGTACTTATGCAGAAGACATAAGAACGGCTTGTTTCAGTACAAACAGAAGTAGGCAAGTGTTAAGAGCATTATCTTACAGTGCAATTAATTCTCATCCAACTCCAGCAGAGATGAACATGCACCACATTCTGTTAAAGCAAGAGAGGCTGTACACGTATTTTGGTGATGCAGGTTTTTTTCCTGGTTGATAAGCAAGAACAACTACAAACAAGGTTTTTCCCACCATGAGATGATCTAAATCAAAATTGCCAGTCTAAATAAATACAATAATACAGGTGGACAGTGCAGCAATTCTGAAGTGATTATTCTTTCTGATAGACACTGTGGGTAGCTGTATTTATCTTAGCTTTCAGGCAGCAGTGATCTGTACTGTATCATAATGGTTTAAAAGGAAAACATTTTTCCCCTGTGGGTGTGCGATGGCAAGTTCTCTTCCTCCATGAAACTCTGTTGTTTTTGGCTTTTTTTTTTTTTAAGTACATTTGGTGTTAAATTCTTCCTGGATTTTTTTTTTCTAGCTTCTTTGTTAGCTTTTTGTGGATGTCAGTTGGAAACAATGGCAAAGCTTTCTCTCGCCTTTGGCACTGGAACAGTCTTCAGCATCCTGAAACTGATGCCATAGTGCTACTGAGGAGTCAGGATCTTGGCATGCTGAAAAGCCTCTGATTAATATCCACTTTTTCTTGCTTTATTGTTTGGGAACAAGTTATCAAGAGGGATGGGGAGGCAGATTGATCAGGGAGTGTAGTGATGGGATGAGAGGTAACAGTTTTAAGATGAAAGAGGGAGATTTAGATTAAAGAGAATTTTTTTTTTTCCTGTGAGAGTGGTGAGGCAGTGGCCCAGGTTGCCCAGAGAAGCTGTGGATGCCCCATCCCTGGAGGGGGTCAAGGCCAGGCTGGATGAGGCTTTGGGCAACCTGGGCTAGTGGGAGGTGTCCCTGCTCATGGCGGGGGGTGGAACTTGATGATCTTTAAGGTCCCTTCCAACCCAAACCATTCTGTGATTCTATGGTCAGGATCCCTTTGTAATGAAAAGCAATCATCTATTTAACCTTCACCTCAATTTTCTGCTTAATCTGGGGGTCATCCACTGACCTCCAGTGCTCTGCTGGCTTTATAGCAGCAGATTCCTTTCCTTAGTCATGATTTTCACTGGCAGATAACATACATGTTATGTAAAGTATATATATATGTGTGTATGTATATTTTTAACCTGCAAAGGGGTTTCTGAGGTTTCACAAGCCAGTGTGAACACCAGCTTGGCAGTCCTGTGAGGAGGAGCTGGAAGATAAGGGCTAACATGGGGAAAACTCACCAGGTTCAGTTCATTGCCCAGAGAGGGGGTTTTATAGGTGAAACCAAAGTTACATCTAAATCATTTGCCTCCTGATTGGTCTTTTTCTTGTAGCAAACATTACAGTCATGCCAACTAGAACTTGATAATTAAGTAATTAGAAGAAATACATGTGTGATTTTTGTCCCTGTTTCTGCTGAATCCAATGTCAACAGAGGATTTTCCATGGGAAAAAAGTTTGTACATAAAACAAAAGCATGCATTCTTATTTAAAATACAGCTCTTTGATTATTTTTTTTTCAATCAAGCCTTTATGACAGCTTTCAAGAGCTTGTATCATTTGGAAGGGATTAATTTAATTTTCTTCCAAAGCATTGATCCCGCAACAAGCTTTCAGCGCAGCTGCCCACGGGCAGTATGGTTTGTTTATATTACAGTGTGTGACACGCTCTCCCTACAGGTTATGGCATTATGACAGACGGTTACACGACGTACATCAATGCTTCAACGTGTACAGTCAGCTTTCAACCAACCAACCCTCCAATTATATTTGACCTTCCAACCCCTCAAGGATCATGAAGCACTACTGCACATTTGGAACTGGGGAAGGTCTATAAACTGCCATTTTCTAGTTATAAAACTTACATTCTGTTACATGTTTATTTCAAATTGGGAGGGGGGAGAATTTGGGGGAACTGTGGGGTTTTGTTTTGGGGTGGGTTTTAGGGTATTTTTTTGTTTCGCTGGGGGTTTTGGATTTTTTTTTTTGTAAATTGCTGGTACAAAAGGAACAAGAGGAAAAGTTAGAGGTTGTGCTTTTTGGAAATGCAGCATTCATTTTAAATTGAGAAAGCATTGTGGATTTGTAATATTAATCTTGTTTTTCAATAAATTTGCCATTGTAAATTGTTATAGTGTTCTCAAAAGGACAGCCAAGCTTTCTTTTAATAAGTGAGAGACCTTATTTTAATATTGTATTATAAGCTAAAAAATAGGCAGCATTTAAAAACACCCAAATTTGCACAACTTATGTTATTGTCGGGGTTTTTTAAGTGTCTTCTTTTTCCCTAGGTCTAAATGTTAGCTTTTCATCTGCATTTATAGAAATTTTTTTTAGTAGCACAAACAATATTTTGGGGTCTATTTACCTCTTGATATGTGTGCATGTACCTGAAACTTGTTTCTATTAACAGTAGAATGCAGCAAGGGGAAAATAGGCTTCTTGGTTGTTTGTCTCTACCTGCTTTATACGTTAAAGATTGATATAGATAGCCACAGCCTGTATGTGATATTTACCTTTTATTGTTTGTTTTTAAATTATTTTAGCTTTAAAAGACTGGGGGTGAAAGCTGCAAAGAGCAGGTATTTCATGCAGTAAAAAAAAAAAATGTAAATGCGGACTCCTTTTAAATATGAATTTATATATATATGTATTTTTTGTGCATTATAACTAAGCTAGGATTTAATATTGCCAGTATAGCATCTGCAAAATTATGCTGTACAGCACATCTAAATTATGAAGGATGTGACACATTTTCCAAGTGCTCAAGGCCTTCAAGAGCCCGAGTTAAATCTTTGTCATAGTTCAGGCATGTATAGAGTCAAATGGATACAATCAAGCCTAAGTAAAATAAGGCTTAGTTGTCCTTTATATTTAAAATATCCTTCTTGTCTTTTTATTTCCTTTTTCTTATTTTGCACTGTGTGTAAATGCAATCTCGCTAGCACAAAATATTGTTGCAGATAGTTATTTCTGTTCTACCACTGTAAATGCTATTGAGCTTTGTTCTGGTTTATGTTACCTTGTTAATGGAATTTAGAAAAGCAGTTGTTTCTTTAAATTTATTGTGATATTATATCTAGCGGCCTTTATATGCAAATAAAATTGCAAGATTTTTAAATATGTGGTGCAAGGGAATTTTGCATTTTTCTGTGGCACTACCAATTTGGGGGGCAGGGATAAGGCTAAGTAAGAACTTTTCTATCTCTCAATAAATTTTTATTGCTTACCATTCCTAGCATGTCAGTTGGATCGATAAAGCACTCAGACTCCTTCCGTTTCTCTGCCATCCGTCTTTCCGTTCCTTTTAGACAGAAGAGGCTTTGTCTTCAGATGTTATGATTCAGGGCAACTGAGTTGGTGCAGTTGAGCCTTGTAGGATTCTGTTCCCGGTGACATGAGGAGGAATCGATCAGGCAGTAGCCTTTGTACTTCCTCGCTTGGTCATTAGGGCCGAGCTGCAGGTGCCTTGCACTGTGGGTTAAGAAATGAACAGTCGGAGCTGAAAGAGATCACTTTTTATCTGGATCTCTTCTCATTTTTGTGGCTACAGTGGGATCCGCCGCTGGCAAGAGAACTGCGGGGGAGTGTGGTTTGGTGTGTGCCAGCAGAATGGCAAACACAGCAGGACCTGCTGGTACTGCCGCCATACAGTTACGTGTATGATAACAGAGTCTTCTTTAAAAAGAGAAGTTATGGCTGTGAAAATCCAGTTTCAAGCAGGAGAAGATAAGGCATTGTTTTCTTGAATCTGCACCTGTGGTACCATGAAACGAGACCTGGAAAGCCACAGAGTATTCCTGTTTATCTCAGCGAGTTTGGCATCTTTGGCATTATTTTGATACAAAGGGTATAGACAACAAATTCTGGGCTCTTACAGCAGAGTGTTACTTAGAGGACTGCTGCTTGTGTATTCTGATGCAATGCACGTTACACCTAACTGTGGACTTTCAGATTTGTAAGGCTGCTATATACCAAAGTCTTTTCTGGGAAAGAAGCTGCTGTAACTCTTAAACCTAGTTCTTCTTTTGTATGTGGCATTCCTTGTCGGGTTTCCTGATGGAATAGATGGGCACCTTCACTCGTTGGTGACATCTGCCCTGCTTTGCTTGCAGGGCTGGTTATTTTATCGATTGAGCCAAAGGGAGAAAAGTCCATCCTTTTGGATGTAGGTGTAGGATCTTCCTTGTGGGGTTTTTTTTAGCCAGCAGTGGGAAGACTAGCGAACTGGTTTTGGCAACCACAACTGTTTACTGGCAAAGAACACGGCTACATTTAAGGTGGCTGTCCTTCCTCAGATGAAGTGTTTTCTTGGAGCACACAGAAATCATAGATACAGTGCACTTTGGGTCATTCTCTTTTGCTGATCTGCTGCTTGTTGACACTGCATAAGGAGGAAAGATCCATTGCCTGGGATGCTTTGCAGTGCCATGAACTTACAGATGAGCAGAGAACAGCTGCTGCATCTGGATTGTTCTCCAGCCTTCTGAAGGACCTGCTGCCTCTTCACAACGTAGGACAGGTCCAGTCTGAGGTACCAGCCTGTCATTCTCCACTTTAGGTATCTGCCTCTAGTGAAACCTGGGTTATTCCTAATGCAAAAATTTTAAGCCAGCAGCTTTGTTGCAGGATTTGAGCAGCCTGAAGCCTTCTGGCAGCAGACGGAGCCAGATGAATAAAGGCTGGTAAGTTCAGCCAGGAGTCTGCCTCGGGTAAGGCTTGTAGGGAGAAAATACCAGAAGCAACGCCTTCGCCTTGAAGAAGCAGAAGCCTGTACCAGGCTCCGTAATAAACAATAAACTGGTACGTGTAGCTGTAGATGTCCTAAAGGTGTGTATCTTTAGTTTCAACTGTTTGCTGTACGGCTTTTTGGCTGTGTGGTGCAGCGGGTGTGTAACCCATGGTTTTGCACTGGGATACGGGACAACAGGCTGAGACTCTCTACTTGCATTTAGACAAACATCAGGGATAGTCACTGCTGTGTCATCAGTTGATGTGGTGCTGAGTACAGCTGTTAATTTGGAGAAGCACCTGATCTTCAGGGGTGCTTTCTAGATGTGCATTTTCTCTTGTATTTTTTTTCTCTCTGGCTGAGTAAGCTTCACCGTGCGCACTGCTGGTTGTTCAGCTTGTTCTTCTCCGTGGCAGGATCTTTTTCATTTTATTCCCTCAATTTTCCTTCATCCCTTCGGAAATTGATCTAGCTTTTCCTCGTCTGAGAAAGCTATCATTTTGGCTTGCGACAGTTGCGAAGAGGCCAGGAAAACACCAGCAGTTCAGCATTTTTTCTTTCTGTACTCTTCCAAGGTTTTGAAATGTATACACGTCTGTCTGTGCTGTCACAGGCAGGTAATTTTCCCTGGCTGGATGTCAGCCGTATCTGACAGTCAGGGTAAATGGGACACAGTATGTTTTGAAGAAGTTTGATTTCACAGGGAGGCAAAAGTGTGATGAATCTGCTTCTTTTCAAGGATCCTTCCCTACTAAAAGTAGCTCAATATCTGTATGCAGAATAAACCTTGGATAATAAGTCTTCCTCTGGGGTCTGATCCAAGCCCATTGAACTCACTGGGAGTCTTTCTATTGACTTCAGCTGGCTTTGGATCAGAAACCTGGCATCTGTCTGGATTGTGTTTCTGTCTGTTACTCATCCTTCAAACTGGAGGAGATGGTCCCTGGTTAACATGCAAGAACCTCTTGGCAGGAAGAGGGACCTACCTATTGTAAGTGCTGAATCCTTCCAAGTGATTGATTAACAGCAGCGTAGTCGATTAACCTTTCTTCTTCTGAGAGCAGCTTTCATCTAGTCATCTCGATAAGGCTGAAAGCAGTCAAGGCCTTTATCAGGGGAGGGCTGCAGAACAGGATGTTCCCCAGAGGTGATTGGTTCCCAATTCTCTCTGCATAGTGAATTTAGTGAATTCAGCAGACCTTGAGGTCAAGCATTTATTAGGCTAAGAGACTGTCAAATCAATCCGGTCTACTCCAGGCAAGTTCTACCAAGAGAATGGGTTTTGCCAAGACTCTGTCTGAGAAATAGATTGATGACTACCTCCTGGTTGAAGCTGCCTTTCTCCTTTCCATTTTCCGTGGATCAGATTTTTCCCCTCACTGACACTGATATTTTCTCCCTAGACAAATTTTATTAAGGAATCTCCTGGAAACTATCTGTAATTTAAGTTGCAGGGAGACTTCCAAACTCTGTAGCCCTTCCATTTTGTGTTAAATTGACCCAAGGGCTTTCTTTGAGACCTTGCTTTTGACCACACCTGATCGAATTACATTTCTGGAATTTTCACCCTTCCCCCTCTTTTTTTTTTTTTTTTTTTTTTAAACATTATAATTTTTAGCAGTTATAGACAGGCAGGGATCCTGATTTTCCCTGTCCAGGAAGATAACTTCTTCTGGAAAGAGAAATGCATTGTAAAAGCTGAGTGGAACAAAGCCTGCAACACAAAGCAGCGTATTTTGTCTTTCCTCTATTTTGAGATGTAGATCCTAACTTCCTTGTAGATTCCTTTTTTGCAGTAACTAGTCTTTTATATTGTTTCTAATGTATATTCACCTGCTGCACCTAAAATCACGTTATGATCAGGCTTGGACAACTATGTCAGCTGTCAGCCCTTGTAGGATGCCCAATGCACTTTTGCAGACAGTCCCAGCCATCAAAGCCCTGTCTGGCCACAGAAGCGCAAAGAAAGGGACTCTAATAAATGAGTGCAGCCTGAGTGCAACATGGAAAGCTAAAGCTGGGTTTTAACATTTTCAACTTCAGTTCCTGTTAGCCTAATAAAGAGAAAATGCAAGAGAAGTCTGAGTGAGTTTTAGTGCACTAAATTGGTTTTCAGTCATTCCTATTGATTTATTCTTTCCCTATCTAGTTATTGCTTTCCATACCTCCACCTCTGGCTTGAGCCAGCCGGTTTTGTAATGATTCAATTAGGATGTGGCTATAAGGATGCATCTTGTTTTGTTTTACCTCTAAGTTTGTCTGAGGAGGATTTCCTCAGGCTCAGTTTGCTTTTTTTTTGATTATAGAATAGAAGCAAGAGGAATCCTTCTAGGCAGCGTTTGCCTGCAATTCTTATTGCACAGTTTAGTCATTTCTTTTGTACCTAAGTTTTACATTCAAGGGGAGAGGGTCTGACAAAAACACGTACATCAGTTTAGGACAGGTGGATGAATGGCGTACATTCATTTCTTCCTCGAACAGTGGGCAGTATTTATCTACAGAGAATACTCAGCGGTACGATAGGACTTGGCAGCTTTATGAACTGAGGAGTTAGGACTGCAAGAGTCCCAGGAGTTCAGATAAGACTTTTAAACCACAAAATATTCAAAAGTAGACTTGAAAGTATAGACTTAAAAATGTAAAACAAAAGACTTAGGTCTTCTTCAACTCTCATTAAAATGTGTTTTTGCACAACTGTTACAATTAATGTGGCTCAAATGTGTCAGTCTGTTGCCAAGGGCTTTCAGCGATGGACTGTTAGAAAAGGAACAGCACAACAAATTGTTTTCAACATTCACCGTCATGTGAGTATTTCAGCAAAATATTTTTTTTTCCTGGCTGCAGAGATACACTACAATTGGAGGAAGAGTGGAACTTTTCTTTCTTTAATTGCCAGTGTAGGTATTATTGCCCAAAGTCAGCATGGATCTGGTTTGTTTGGGAGCTCATTATGCACATAGCAAGGGTCTCATAATATTAAGAACCGAATCTGTGTCTCCTGAGCAGTGTTGTAGCTCTTTAAGTAGTTTTCCATTTTGTACACTTTGCAAATAAATGGAGAAACCAATTCCTTTGTTACTCCAAGAACAAGGCAGCTGCTATGAAAATCATCCCAGGATCCTGGAACACAAGCTGGCTTGTGACAGGGGAGACTTCCAGCTAGACAGAAAATAAAAATCAAAGCCAATTCCTGCATTTTCAATCAAGCTAGAATAGAGGGAGGATAAACAGGTGAAACCAAGCGCTTGTAACAGAACAAGGAATCTGTATTAGATGCACAGGAAAATCTTTATCGACCATCTTAACACTTTAAAGTGCATCTTATGTTTTTTTCTCCAGCAGGCAAATAAGTGATGAATTAGCTTAGTCCAAACTCTCTGAAGATGATCACTATCACAGATAAAGGTCTGAAGCAGGTATGAAATCTTTACATTACTATAAGATACAGACTACAGCTCTGTCAATAACAGCACGTTGTTATTGGCTTTGTGTTTTGAGGTATCTAGAGAATTCAGAAGACAACGTATTTGAGCATTGTATTGACACTACAAGGCATCTGGCTCAAGCCCAACGCAGGCAGTTCCTAAGAGGAGCTGAATTGTATTGATTAAGGTCTCCTAATCAACAGAACAACTTCTTGTACAAAGTGTTATTGAATTCACTTAAAACTACAAAACACATAGGCTTAGTATTCATAATCAATTATACTAGATATAAAACTTTGAAATTCAATAGCTAGATCAGCTTAAAATGAAACTCAAGTGGTTTATTTTTATCTTTGATTTGGTTTTCTATTATCAAACTGAGGCCGGATTTTCAGATACCTGTACATTACCAGGAATATTTGAAAAATCCTGTTGGACACTCCATCACTTTGGGGGCATTTTAAATCCGTCACCTTATGGTATCTAGAAGATGTTAAAAAAACCCAACAAAAAACAGGTTTGTGACATGTCCTATGCAAAAAATCACACCTGTTGCTCCAAGATTTCTTTGGAGCTGCTAGAGTTACCAGTTAGACTAGAGCCCAGCAGATGGTTGCAGATAGAATTGACTGTTCTCAGTGTAATGCCCTTCAGCAGACAATTGGCTGTGCAGATACCCACTTGGAAAAGCTGCTGCGCTCGTGTGCACGACAGTGGCACTCCAGGCAAGGCTGGGACCTGGACTTGGTGTTTCAGGTCCAACATGATAAGAAAATGCCTTTGCTGTGAAGCCCAAGTCAAGCAAGAATCAGGGAAAGCACAAAGCCGGTAACTATGCTATTTTCACTGTTTGAGCAACCATGAGACACAAAAATTAAGCTCATCAGCCACAGTCACACCAGTGACCTGTGGCCAGACTAAGGACTGATCCTTATTTCCTCCTCTGCCAGTCTGCTGCTGTTCGGTTCCCCACAGCTTTTTATTTAGAAAGCTCTTTCAATGAGAGTGAGCCAGCTTCCTAGTTCTGACTTAAGCAAAATAATTTAAAAACCCACAAAACATTTCACATTAAAGCTGTCATTTGAACCCGTGCTAGCCAGCAGATAGCAGAAAGGGCATTGTACAGACATACTGCATTTCCAGGCTTCCGTATGTGGGCTGTAACTACTGCAAATGTTAGATAAACAGGATTTTGTGACTTGTTTACTGGAATCCTCCTCCTGATAAAGCTTACCAGGGTGCGTGCCAAAGTGTCTATGACAGGAACAATTCTGAGACCATCCCACTTCGTATTTTTGTTGTTCTTTTGGGTGTGGAGTGTTGGGGTGGGGTTTTTGTTTGGGTTGTTGTTGTTTGATTGTTTGTAAAATCATTCACAAGGCACTATTCCTTGGGTAGGAAGTTCTCTTTGTTGAAATCTTAATCCCAGTTTAGGGTTTTTTCAGACCAGCCAGTCGGACTTCTACACTCCGTACAGTAAATTTTTTCCTTAAACTGTGTTTTGATAGATTTAGCTCCTTGCTGTAAAGACATGCTCGAACAATAGGGGCAGGTAAGCAGCGTGGTTGTGCTGATGATTTAGAGTTTGCTGGCTTTTATACGGAACAAGGGGAAAGCTGCTCTGGTGTCAGCAGTCATTACCTTCTGTCTGTGATGTGCTTTCCCGACACAGTGGCACTTGAGAGACCGCTTTGTAACCAAGTTACTATGAAAACAGACTTTTCTAAGGAACGAATTATTTATCTGGAGTGTAGTAACCATATGCAGCGAACCCCAGCTGTAGCTGTGGCTTTCACTGGTATCATTTACAGGACTGAATATTTGTATAAATGCCAATTAAGCTGGGGCAGCATTATTTGTCACAGAGAGCTTGGCCATAGAACAAAAATACTTCAGTTTCTGTTCCCAGACAATTTGAAGAGGACTTTTACTGCAGTAAATCAGCCTTGCATGATTACAGGATTGCAGTAAGTAGTTTCAGCATTTCTGCATCTGATTTTTGAAGCTGGTGATCCTGCTTCTGTGAGTAGGGATGCAGGACTACGTGCTGTGAAATCACTGACGAAACGGCAAGACCTGGCAGGGTGTAAGATCCAAAGTAAGTTTGACCAGCAGCAATTATAGCACTGATTTTAGAAATGAACATGAAACACATGTGCCTATGAATCCTCTTGCATATTAATTTGTATATTTCGTTACTGAAATAGCTGTCTGTACTTTTCTAGCCTCTAAAAATCAGTGTGTAGCTGTGCTATTGCATATTTGTTACTATATGCATAGGCATATATATAT
>VZTO01016768.1:11892-31405 GCA_013400615.1 Syrrhaptes paradoxus | reverse complement strand
GTGCCCCGCATCCGGGGGGAGGAACCTTTCCAGCTCCCTGGCCCCGGGCGGCCCCCGGGGGGTGCTGCTTTTTCCTCTGTGGCATTGAGCACAGCCCCTAGTCAGGACTCTCTGGACCCTTTTGGGACTCCATTCTTGCCTGCTGCTCTTGGGTCTCCAAGCCACCACCTGTGCCCCGCATCCGGGGGGAGGAACCTTTCCAGCTCCCTGGCCCCGGGCGGCCCCCGGGGGGTGCTGCTTTTTCCTCTGTGGCATTGAGCACAGCCCCTAGTCAGGACTCTCTGGACCCTTTTGGGACTCCATTCTTGCCCAGAGTATTTGTGTATGCCCCATAATTGAAAGTGTTCAAGGTCAGGTTGTATGGAGCTTTTTGCAATCTTATCTAGCTAAGGATGTCTCTTCTTATGGGAGGGATATTGGAACTGAACTATCTTTAAAGTTTCTTCCAGTGCAAACCTTTCTATGATTTTATGAATCTTTGAAAAAGTTATCGAACAATAACATTTTTGGATGGCTTCCTTTTGGCCTGGCACTGCTTATAATGAACTTTTTTCCCAGGTGAATATTTTATCTCCCCAATTATTGTAATCCAACTGGCTCCGTCACTTGCCGATATTTACAAAGGAAACATGGATTTGCTGCAGCTTTTTAGCTGGTCTTCAAGGCAAGTAAATAATTCCAGCTAGTTCCTGTTGGTTTTCTGGTGGTGTCATATTTCCATGAACAACAGGACATTTTTAAAATATAAACCAACAATTGAATTGTCACTGTATGGGTGGAATTTCAGTACTGCACCACTTCGTCACTGGACCAGAAGATAAAAGTCTGAAATATTACAGGACATGGAGCCAGACATGTTTCATCTGTTAGCATCCCAGATGGCACTAGAAATGTGCTTCTGAGAAAGAAACATGAAATCCCCAGGGATGTTAACCCTTGTGTCACTGTTCTTTAGGCCACACATTCCTCTCCTCAGAAAATGGGGGTAATGCCACAGTGGAGGCAAACACCATGGTGTGTTTTAAGTTATATTGGTGAAGTTGCATAGAAAAGCATGAGCTGGCTGCTGAGGACCTCTACCTCTCACCAAGGGCAAATTCAGTGAGATTCCTCCTGGAGTCTCAACATTGCAACCAATTTCTTGTATCTCCAAAGCTTTTGGACTTCATCCGTTTTTTAAATTTTTCTCCTGTGGCTTCTAGAGCTGTGGCATCTGGAACCCTGAGTCCCCTCTGCAGGCCCTTCTCCAGCTCTCTCCTCACGGGCTTTCATCTAGCTGTTGCAGTGCATCTCCTCACTTATCATCCCCTAACTTCACCTTACCATAGCAAAGGCAAAACTATTTTCAGCTTTACAGCTGTTTCTTCCCACACTCTTTTTTCGTCTCTGAACAGCTTTCTTGGTCGAGGTGCCTGAACTGTAACTTTATCCCAAGATGTATTTGAAATTTGCTTACGACACATAACTGAGAGGAGTGTGAATATTTGCCAGTTTTCTTAGAATGTGAAGCCTGTATCCAGCCTATGCAGTTGAAACTGGTACTCTGTGTGGTCTGGCATGGTCTAAAAGCATGCCAGGCACTGTTGAAGCAGCTCCCTAATATCAGAGGTGCATCCCAGTGCCTAGGCTCATGCACTGACACTAATTTTCTCAGTGGAGAGGCAGCCCAGATTTATTATTTAGTCACCGCTCACCTGTATCTCCATCCATGTGAGGATATAATGTTGTTTCTGAGTAGGTCCTGTCTGCATTCCATTAAGAAGTACTCTCTTCTTCAAAACTGGAGTAAATCCTGTCTGGTTTCTAATTGTTTCAAGACAGGAAAGGAGTGAGAAAATTAAATGGGACAGAAATGTAATGCGAATAGCAGGCTTTCAACTGCTTGGGAATCTTAAGTAAAATGTAAAATGCTTTCTGAAAAGGTCATGTAGTAGAAACCATCAATTTTAATAAGACAGTCCTCTCTGCTGTTGAGGCAAAAGTGTCAATATACAACAGCCTCCTACAAAAAGTGCATGAAGCAAAAAATCTCTGGTGTATTTAAATACTGTTGGAAATTATGAGAAAATATATGGAGTATGCAACTTATCACTTAAATCAAATCATATATATGGAAAGTCACACTCAGTAGGGCTGAATGATGAGAATGAAAAAGAAGCTGACTTGTGTGGACTGAATTTTCAGAGCAGTGCCTGAGCAACTCCTGAAGGACTCCATGTCTTACATGCAGAGAGAAAATGCATCTCAGCAGCACGTTGTGAAGCACCTGCAATTTGAATTTCTGGTCTTGTGTTTACAATGGTGATCAGGTACCTGCACAAAACTCATCATCAGTTCAGCGGTCACTGGAGAGCTGCGTTAATTAGAAAAGCCTGGTCTCAGTAACAGCAGAGGTCACATGCACACTGCCCCAGACTCTCTGAGGTTTAATTGATGAGTTTACACAGGTTCAACTGATTTTGCCTGTACTATTGAACTTGTTTTTCCTTCTCCCTGTCTATTTATCAGCAAGTCTCTGTGTAGTAAATATAGTTACCCATTTTCTTTGAAGTTTGACGTTCCTTACTAAACACACTTGCAAAACAGACACTAACTACTGCAAGTATGAGTGAAAGAGATAACTGTTTTTTTGTGACTTGATCTTGCTGATTTGTGCAAAGGTACCTTATATGACTAAAATGGTGCCCCAGCAACTTAATGAATGACAGATTTACTCAATGTGTTTCTATTGACAAATCTGAAAAAGTAATTTAAATATGAAAAAGGAAGTGAATGTATGGATTGGTCAAGTCACTTGTCTCTGCTTGCAAACGTGGTTATTTAGGTCCATCATACTACTAAGTGTACATAAACCCTCAGTACACAACTGCTAATAGTGCCAATAATAGAGCTAATAATATCTGTTACCAAAGTTATCATGCTCCTTGAGCATCTACTTGCACCTACTGCCAGTGTCACCGGTGAAGAAGGTGGGAGAATGAGAAGGCTTTTTTTCATCAAGACAGCAACGAGGGAGGAAGGGTTATGTGATAAGAAATTAGGTTGGATATATTAAAAAGCACATCTTTTTGTGGGGGCTGCTGAGGCGACCCAAATATGACTACTGGAAGTGTCCAAGGCCAGGTTGGATGAGGCTTTGAGCAACCTGGTCTAGTGGAGGGTGTCCCTGCCCATGGCAGGGGGGTTGGAACTCGGTGATCTTTAAGGTCCCTTCCAACCCAAACCATCCTATGATTCTATGATTCTATACTTGCCAACAGACAAGACAAGACTTCTGCAGATTTAAGTGGGTCCAGAGTTTCACTTCAGAAAAGGAAACATGATAAAAGGAAAAAAGGGTAGCTCATGAGAGGATTTTAAGATATGGATGGCATACAGAATGCAGCTAATAACAGCAAACACCAAAATGCAACTGCTTCTGTGTTCTTTAAAGAGAGATGGAACTGCTCTTATTCCTCTAGCTTTACTCCAGAGCTTCTTGATGACAATCATTTTTGAAAGGAGCTCACGTCTTTGGGTCCTTGTCATGCACAGACCCAAGACATGTGGCAGAGCTGTGGTTAATGTTTTTAAGTGATTGCTTCGTCACTTACAAAAGGAAGTATTATGGCTTTTTTAGTCTTTATGTGCAATTTTTAAAGACCTTGTTTTACAGAAGCTGAGTGTGAGATCCCTGCGGGCTTAATGAACAAAATTCATTCTCAAGATTACATATTATTGCCATCATCCAGCTGTCATCTCACTGTCTATTTTGTATGTTCAATCACTATTTTCTTTCTATAATTCCTTGGATGGAGTGTTTTTCAACGTACCAGACAAGCAAAAACATCAGATTTCCCTCTGGCTAATGGGTAGCAAAACTATCATGGCACAGCAAGGCTCTGATACTAAGGAACAGAAAATATCCTATTTCTTGACAATTGTGCTGTTATAGTATTCTGGTTAAGAGCAGACAGAAAAGTAGCAACAAGGCTCAGAAAAGGCTGAAAAATGCTTACAGCAACTCTCTTCTTCCAAATACTTTACAAGTAATAAAGGGAGAAATAAAGACAGTGATGGCTCTTTGGCTTAGTGTTTAACGGTTCTCACATACAGCTTTTGCAGTGTTTGTGTTGGCTGCACCACAAGAGCTTTCTGCAGCCGTGGTACCGACCCCAGACACGGAAGGGCTCGCTTTCAAAAGCTGCATGGCATGGGCAGGGCTCAGACTCACCCAGGTTCATCCAAGACATCAGCTCTCCAGAGAAGTCGATTTCTGAGTGTAAAGAAACCTGCAGTGGAAATCTAGCTCTCTTCTCTGTTGAAGTGACAATTTTAAAATATAATTCTTGTCTGTTATGAGATTTCTGTTTCCCTGTGACTATTCCTGAGAGTTTATGCTGTTGTACAATTAACCCAATAAAGCAATCTTTTTCACAATAACCTTATCATGGTGGCTCTGTGTCTGTGGGTGGGCAGTTGTTATCACAACCTGCTGGGACAGGGCTCAGAATTACAGCAGAAAGAAAGAATCACATTTATGTATCATTCACATCTCACCTGAGGCATAATAAATATGAGTTCTTGTGATAACTCAATGTCTGTCTCAACCGGAAGAAAACAACATGTAAAAACATCACAATTCTCTTGTTCACGTTAAATATGGTAGAAATCGCCGCTAGCCTCTAGAGAAAAATCTGGTGTTCTGTTCTTTTCTCAGTTAACGAGGATCTATAAAAACTCAGTCCTGAGCATTAATTTTTCGTCATCCTTTGCAATATTTTTTCATGACTGACTTCATGCTGAGAGTATCCCTTCACTCTTTTGCTTTTTTCACAGTTATATAACTTCTGGAATTCCATTTTACTCAGGGGAGACCTCTGTTTTATCTTTACAAGGCAGAGTAAAATCTCCCTGCATGTATGCTGGGAAGACTACACTAGGACATTTCTTACATTACATCACATAATGTCTGTGCTTTCAGTGGTACTATGAAGACTTAAACTTGCCTAAAATGCAGTATCCCCATACTCTGCAGAGCAAAGGAATCCTTTATAACAGGAGGGGATGTTCAGACAGCACGGGGAAGATGCCAGACACCTGTCTGCTGGGGCAATGTGACACAGCCAGGCTGAATGTGTCCTAATGATCTCAGCAAACAGCAAAACCTCAAGCCTTCGCCTGCTCGGTTCAGTTGCCACACACAAGCACCCACCACTGTTTCAGACACCTGTGGATGCCAAAGATGGTCCTGTAAGGCTGGCAGAGCACAGGACTTACGGAAACATGAGCCCTCAGGAAGAAAAGGGAAGATCTGTACAGGGACCCACAGCAACAAAAAGCAAACCGACTGCATTGTTTTAAAATATGCCCTTTCTTCCCTGAGTTTTCCACTTTCCCTTTTAATCTGTGATCTTTGGGCTTCGTGGTTTATCTGTCTCTCACCTACCTGAGACTAATCCACTGATTCTCGTACTGGAGTCAGATATCACTCTTTGGTACTTTAGAAAATGGCATTAGCATTTATTAACATGTATTAGCCTTAATAAAAAGCAACAATATATTTGCTGTTTTGTTCCTTCAGACATGATCCACTGGTCTGAAGCGATTTTTGATACTCTCAGAGCCAAACCATAATACAAAGGTCACACAGTAGTGAGCAAATTAGAAGCATGCTCATCTTTTTACATAAAATGCATATGCAAAGAGACAGATATGCATCTTGCCATTGAAAACCTGTAATTTGGTGTGCTTTTCTAAAATGTTTTGGGGAATTTAGAAAGTATGCAATACAAATTTCAAAATACATGACTGAACTTAAAAAAAGAAGCAGACATACAAAGACAAAAAGTAATAACCTGGAAACACTCCCATTGTATATGTAATCATTGCCTTTGATTTTTTTCTTCCTCGAAGAAGAATGTCTCACCTTTGTTTGTGCAGATGGGTAACATCTGATGGTACAAATACCACTGGATGAAATATCTACGTGAGTTTTAAATCGTACATGTTTGCACCTTATAACAACTGATTCACAGTTTTGTTCACAGATTAGGACAGTTCAAGGTGTCTTCTTGTGAGCTGGGTATCCAGTATACTCCATTGAAATCCAGGCAATACGTCAGAAATTGGTTCATTTACCCATGCACAGATCCATAGGCCCATGTGAGGTGACCTAGGGCATCCATCCCAGCCTACCTCCAGCTGCCACTCCACACCATGCCCTCAAGGCATGAGCATCACATCAGCTCTGTCAGCCCAGTGCAGATGTCTCAAGTGTTTTAGGGCATCAGAGATACATGAGATGCCTGTATTTAGAATAACTTAACAGACCGCTCCTTATGCCGTGCATGGAGAGGAATTAATCTCCCTCCAGAGCAGACACCCACATGTCAGCTGCAAAATTTCAGATGGCCAGAGGGAGGGAGGTCCCGTAGAGGTCTGGTACTCCTGAAGATGCCCAGAAGCATCCCAAATACCTACACAGGGTGTGCAGTCTCAACACAAGCTTATGGGAAACTGCTTTTTCTGAAACAGACTCTGAAGACTGACTGGACTAAAATGAATCTATATCCCTATGTTTAGCCAAGTCAGTTCCTCCAGAAATACCCATCTAACAGAGGCTTGATACCCAGTTCATTAGTAGACACATAAGGGCAGACACTTTGAGTTACTGAATCCAACCTCCATGGTCATCCCTCCAAAAAAAAAGTAAAATAACGTTTTCCAGGTCGTGTTAAATAGCCAAGGATCTTTTTGGTTCATTTAAAAGAAAATATACCATATTTAACCATATTTTCAAGCAATAGCCCACAGGAAGACAGAAAATTGTCTCGCAGACTTGCCATGCACTACACACCAAATTATCCTCCCACCTTTAAAGAGCTGAAGCCACACACAAGAATAACTCATAAACTTTCCCTTCAATGTACAAAAGCCAAGACAGATAAAATGAAGGACACCTTCTTACCCAGGGCTTCTCTTAACCAGAAAGAGAGAAAAGAAGCATCATTCCTCCAAAAGTATGTTCAAAAAGGCAGCTAAAGAGCAGCCTGGGAACCCTGTCCACAAGGGTAGGTTCCAGTATTGCTAATGGTTTGGCTTTTATTTGCAGGCTTGTGATACAGTGAGTTTTTCTTAGAGTCCAGGATCATATTATTTGTGACAATCACAGCAGCAAGTAAAAAAAAAATTAACAAGACAGGAGGGGACAGAAGATGAAAAGGGGAAGAGTGGGAAGGTGAAGGGAAGATGATGGGAAGGGAAGGGAAGGGAAGGGGAAGGGGAAGGGGAAGGGGAAGGGGAAGGGAAGGGAAGGGAAGGGAAGGGAAGGGAAGGGAAGGGAAGGGAAGGGAAGGTGAAGGGAAGGGAAGGTGAAATATCTAGACCTAACTTTCACAAAAGAATCCTTATGATAGTGACTCATCCAGACTAACAGCACATAAAAGAGAAGGAAATAAAAAAGCTTTTTATTATTTATGGGTTTTTTCTTTGAAAAGTTCTGGCTTTTAACTCAGTGTCACTTATGGGAGTGTGATTTGTGATATTTGAACATTTGGGGTCAGCTGTATTAAAATACGTGTGGATCAACACTGATGAAAGATGATCAGAACTGTAGAATGTGTCTTCAGGTTTTACATCTGATGACTTTCCCTCAAAGAGAAAAACATTAGAGAGAACATCACTGGTAGTAAAAAGCTGAGCACTTGGATGCCTGCCATGCCCAATTCCCCATTGACACTGAAGCACCTGAGATAATGCAGAACAGTAACTTGCAAGACTTGCTTTAGTTCTCCTTCGCCGCGTGTAAATGTTTCTCTTTCCTCCTATGGCAACCACTTAAAAAGCTGAGTGGTTATGTTACCCAAGTGTTTCAAATATAAAAACTTACGGTAAGGTTGGGAACTTACTATAAATATCTCCTGACTCTTTGCTCTGTTTAATGCTGAAAACGGATGCATAATTTCAATCTATTAATATGCAAAGTGCCACTTTTCTCTCTTAAAGATGAATAAATGTCAATATAATCTGAACTAATGCCTCCCTTCTGACCAAAGGGATGTGGAGAGAGATTTTCCGGTCACTGAGTGTAGAACATCAGAAGGGGACTCTGCCACCCTGGACAACATTAATGTTCCTCCAAGGGCTTGACACAGTCTTGGTGATTATATGAGAGACAGTTCAGCCAGCAGGCAGCAAGCACGGGATTAGCAGCTGGGCAGGAGCATCCAAGCGGTAATGTCAGAGGTCCGTAGAACAAGAAGCTGCCACGTTCACCTGTTTCTTCCCTTCTTAGCAATAGCAGAATTGCTGAGCAGGACCACATCGATTGTCCATGAAGTCCAAACAATGCTGTTTCCAACCAAATCATTCCAGAGTCTCAAGATTATCTCCTAGTCACACCTGGCAATGCTGCACTTTCAGAGAAGAGGGAGGAGAAGTGCATGTCTGTAAGCTGCCAGTCCAGGCATGACAGACTGTTCTTGAAACCCTGGGTCTCCCCTAGGGTGTATATATATCAAATGGGTTGATTCCCTCAGAAAACAGGCAATTCTGAACTGATATATTACCTGTCTTCCCACTCTGGATGGTTGATCATCTGCTTCTGAAGTTATGACCCCTTCTTGGATGAGTAACTTGTTCAGGTAATTGAAAAGTCCATGTCATCAAATTTTAAGCATCATTGCTTAAAGGCATTCCACATTTTTAAATGCCTTTATAGATATTACTCAAAAATTACACTTACATATTTGACAGTAAGTAGCTGCTGTTTAGAGCAGAGAATTTTTTTCTCCCAGAAAGCAATAAATGCCTGTTTCCAGGGGATGCAGTATTCTACCAGCCAATCATCAGTACAAGCAATCACTAGTACAAGATGACCTAAAAATTAACTGTTGCCTAGGTAGCACAACGGTCATGATCTGATTACATTTGTGTTGTGCAGACATGGTACCCATAGATGATGTATAAACTTTTATGCCTTTAAAAACACCAGTTTTCTAAAAATTAAACCAACTGTTAGCATGGCTGACTAGTTTTAAATGTGGTTCAAGAATGCTCTAAAATCGAAGTTTGCATAAATCGCATGGGCAAAAAGCCCTTTGTTAAAAAAAAAGGATTAAGAATTACTATTTAATACAAATTTGAAACAAATCAGTGTGTAAAGACTGGATACATAAAGACTGAATGAAAGAGAATGCTGAAAAACATGGATGAGGAAAGCAAACAGTCAATACTGATAAAGACACCAAAATACACTCAAAACATGCTCCAGAAGAAAATCAGCCTTCCTTCAAATAAAGTAGATGCAGATGGCAAAATGGAAAGTAATGGTATAAAAATATTGTGTGTATATATATATATATTCTATATTTTAAATCAGGCAAGAAGATGTATCCACCCTATTTGATGCTGATGGAGAATGTTACTGTTGACATCAAAACAGGTATTGGGGAAGTATGTGATAGAGTTCACATTTTCTGTTGCACACACAGAGATAATCTATGTCTGAAATGGAAGCAGGTGAAGAGCTTTCTGAAACCATTTGTCCGATTTTGAACAGATTGGAAAATAGTGACATCTTGCAGTGGCAGTGCAGAATATCAAAACGCAAAAAGGTATACTGCTATCATGAAAAATATTTATAGCACTTCAAGGACCTGGTACAAACTACTGATAACTCCTGAACACAACCAGTGTAATTCCAAGTATTAAATGAGCACAAGGGGTTTATAAGCCAGTTTGCCTGACGTGAATAACAAAGGAAATGAACTAAAGCCACAAGCTAAACTATGGATAACTGTGGACTCTGCCAATAAGGAGTTAAAGGCTGAGGGGGAGATGCAAGAACTATTCAAGACATGAATAAAAAATGATAAAACTTTAGGTTCCTACCTATCACACTTATCTAAGTCATGAGGACTTTTGCTTGACCAGTGCTTTACAGGTTTCCCAGATGTGCTGCAGCTTTGTTTAAATTAATCCTTAGTTCAGAATAACCCTGCGGTTTAATAACCTATAAAACCTGCTCCATCCACGGAGATACAGAGACTAGGGATAGAGATTAGAGATGTAGAAAATTATGATATTGAGACCAGACGTTCTCATGCCTAAGTCAGAAAGAAGAGGCCCTTGCCAGGTATTCTAGGAGCTGTCTTTATGCACTCAGGCAGCAGAGATCTCAGCTCAAAACATGCAGCAGCAGTTGTCCTTGCCTCTTTCATGGTTGACAAGTGTTTAGGACATTTCTGCGGGAACCAGGACACAGGAGATCTGGTTCCTCCTGAGTTTGCAGCATTGTTCATCCAGGCCACCTGTTTGGCTTCCAGGGTATCAGGAACAGCAGGTCCTGAGAGGCTGGGCTGCTCTTGCATTTTATGGTATGACAAAAAATGAATGGCAAACATTCCAAGTGGAAGTACGTATGATGGAGTCCAGCAACTGTGTGAGGTGGTTCTGCCAATTCTACATCAAACCTGGCTCCTGCCCCTCTCAGGTTTTCCTAAAATCTTCACACCCCTAGTTATTGAGACAGGGCAGGAAGGATAACAAGATCCAAGAGAGGAATTTGTAAGATGTTCCATGATGCAAGGGCCTGAAAGCCAACACGCAGAACTTTGGTGAAAAAATGCTGAAGTGGGGCTTAATTTTTTGTCTATGAGGTCCTGGTTTAAATTACACTGTAATGGGTCTTGACTGTAATGCACTACGTCTGACTGACTTCTCACTCAAGTTATCCCAAGCGGGTGGTTTGCCTCAACTCAGCTCTCAATGAGAGTGCAATCTCTCTCCGAACCCCATTGCTCTTACCACCACAAATTGCAGACTCCATCAGGAGATCAACAATTTATCTGTCACAGAAAACTGACATCTTACTGCTAAAGGCATGCTTGTCAGATCAGTGCTGAAAAAGCTGTCCTGCTGCTTCCAGTGCTGCACCTGTTCTGTGGATAATGAGAGGACTTCAGGCTGCAGGACTGTCAGACTGACACCTTTGACAAGCTCTAAATCCTAGGGCAGGGAGGGAATTGTCTTTTTTTTTTTTTTTTTTTTTTTTTTTTTTTATATTTTTTTTTTTTTTTTTTTTTTAGCAAACACTTACTGCTACAATTGACTGCCTAGCCTCAGCAACAGCATGTTGTCCTTATTTATAACCCGGCATTCTGCTCCTTGGAGTGGATGCAGAGTGCCTGGGATGCACCTGGACCTGTCCCGGCTGTTTTGCTGACTTGCTCCCAGCATTACGATCCTATGTCTCAGCTGGTGCAACAGCTTTTGCTCCAGCAATGACAAAAGTCATCTTGTACCAGAACATCACCGAAAGGATTTTCTCCCTAAACCTGTGACTTTGATGCCTCACCCCATCTGCATATCCATTCCTGGCTCTGCTGTGCCAGACAAAGGCCGTGTGTGCCTTCCTCCTCTGCAGCCCCCTCTTCCTCCTCTCTCCCTCAGCACGGGTAGGTCCTGGAGGGATGCTTGGCCTGCCATGTCTCACGCACCTGAACATTTTTGTTGTTTCTTTAAGGTCTCTGTCCTGTGGATATTAAGATTGCAGGCTGTGAGGAGAGGGACTGTCTCTTTGTTCTGTATTTGGGTTAACGCACAGTGACACAGAAATGCCTCCTGTTTCTAACTGCTTTGGTGACACAAATTAAACAAGAGTACTGACATGGCTGCCTAATTACCCTGTTTTCTTCCCTGTGTCAGCAGCAATTTCAGTCAGTCGAGTTTTGTAACAGCAGAGTTAAGAGTGGGCACCATACCAAGTCTCTTCTTTTGCCCTCTGACAGCTGAGAGTTTCTGGGCATGGGTCCTTAAAGAGCTAATGGCACTGTGAAAAGTCACAAGCCATGGTCATATGCTCCTTCTCCACAACCTTAGAGTGACCTGGGGATGTTTCTCTTCCCTTTCTTTGGTTTATTTTTCCTTGCTCAATGCCAGTCTAATTTTCCTGNGAGCTAATGGCACTGTGAAAAGTCACAAGCCATGGTCATATGCTCCTTCTCCACATCCTTAGACTAACCTGGGGATGTTTACTTTCTTTGATTTATTTTTCCCTGCTCAATGCCAGTCTAATTGTCCTTCTCCATCCCTCTGAAAAGAGGCTCTGGGGCTCTCCCCCTCCAGTTTCCCACTGGGGGAGGCAGCTCATGCTGGTGCCACCAGCCATGTCCCAGGCAAAGACCACTCATGTGTTGCACTCCTAGCACCGTCTGCGCTGCCACACTACAGCTATTAGAGGTTCTGCCACACTATGCTTTTAAAAATATGCAACTTCTTCTTTGATCTTGGCAGCCTGAGACAGTGATTTAAATGCCTCCTACCTCCTTTCCTGAGTGAACACTTCAGCATCACTGCTAAGAAGCAGGGCTGGCTGACAGCTCTTTGGGAATCATCCTTCTGAAACAAGTCCCAGGGAGAGGAAAATATGGCATGGCGCCCTGCTTGCTTTGCAGATCTGAAAGACACAGGGGCTCCAGTGACTAATTCTTCAAAGTTTTTGTTTTTTTTTAAATGAGCAGCTTTCTAAATAGGGTAGGGGCCCTTAGTGCTGGTGCTTCCCAGCAGCTTTTAGGTATTGTCCACCCAGGACCAGCTCTCCTGTGCCATCATTTTTTTTTTGCAGTAGGCATTTGAGTTCAGCAAAGCCTGACCGCACTCCTTATGTAGCATCCTGGGTGCAGGGTGCCTGAGGGGCTCCCTGGGGCAGCCCTCCTTAATGGGCTTTGAGAACTCTCTGTAATAAACTCAAACAGCTCCCCAGATGAGAAGCTGGCACCAATGCCGAACCAAGCAGCTAATCATCAATAGCCATCTACAATTCAGATCAAAGCTTTCTTGTAACCCAGACTGCTTTTCAAAGTGACATTTAACCTTATTTGTTATTTCTCCTAGCTGAAACCTGAGAAAAAAGAGTCCATGAATCAGCAAACTGGTTGTGTTTAGTGTTAGCTGGGGATGTTTAGTATGAGTGCATAACTAAGTAAATATTGAGATGAGTGGTCTCAGCAGTATGAACTTTGCAGATGTTTTGGATAGAACTTGAACAAGATCTGACGGCAAGCAAGGGATGTTGAAGAGAAAGCATAGCAATACAAAGAAAACTGCACTTAAGGAGTTAATTTAAGTAAGAAACAAGAACAGGAGATGAATGGTCACAAAATAATTAATGCAAAGCTTATTTTTTTCACTAGATTAAATTTACAAGAATATGTGATATTAAGGTACAATTTCAGTTGGAACTGACCTTTCAAATACCTTTGATGATGTGCTGGTTTTGGCTGGGATAGTTAGTTTTCTTTGTGGTGGCTGGGATGAGGCTATGTTTTGGATTTGTGCTGAGAATAATTTTGATAGCACACTGATTTTTTTTGTTGTTGTTGTTGCCAAGCAATGCTTACATTAAGCCAAGGACTTTTTCAGCTTCTCATACTGCCCTTGCCTTCTCCTTCTTGTGAAGAAGAAGCTGGGATGAGACACAGCCAGGACAGCTGACCTGAACTGGCCAAACGGATATTCCATATCATTAAACGTGTTCAGTATATAAGCTAAGAGGAGTTGGCTGGGATCAGCGATTGCTGCTCAGGAGCTAGCTGGGCATCAGTTGTTGGGTGGGGAATGGTAGCATCACTTGTTTTTCTTGGGTTTTGTATCTCTCTCTTTTTTGTTGTTTTCCTCTTCATTACAATTTATTATTGTTGTTGTTGTGGTTGCTGTTGTTATTATCATAATAATATTTCAATCACTAAACCATTCTTGTCTCAACTCATGAGTTTTCTTACCTTTTCCTCAAATTCTCTCCCCAATCCCACTGGTGGGAAGAGGGGTGGAGGTAAGCAAGCAGCTGCGTGGTGTTCACTGCAGCTGGGGTTAAACCATGACAGATGACAAGACCCCTTTTCCTACAGAAATCTCCTACAGAGTTTTGTTTCTTTCATCCAACATAGACTGTTATCCTTTTTAAACAGAACTCTGTTTTAGCCCAGTCTGTTGTTTCTGATAAGATTTGCAGAATGATGTCACAATCACTGCAAAACTGATGTGGCAGCTGATGCGCAGTGGTAGGCAGCAGCAATACAGACTGGCTGGGTAGGCGGGTTCTTCCATAGACTCAGAATATAGAAGCACAAAAGAGCATCCTTGAACTTCAGCTGAGAATTGACCTGCAAAGTAAAATGTCCCTTTGTACTGACTGATACAAAAATTAACAGTGGCTTTGGCCCACTGGCTTCCTTGTGGCATGGCACAATGCTCACAGCTTAATCTAATGAAACCAGACACATAAGTGTGATTCACATTTTCTAACACAATGAACTTTGCCTAGAGGATCCCAGGATCAGGTATTAGCTTTTCAGTTTCAGGTAAAAGTTAGGTTCTTAGAAATATAGGAATTGCCACACAGAACTGGACCAAAATCCTGTTTCATCCATTGTCTTGTCCCTGGCAATGGCAAGCAAGCAATGCATCCCTGGGAGGTATAAATGCGGCATAATACGTCTTACTAAGTCAGCAGGAACCCTTTTTTGCACAAGCAGTCATTTAGTGCCTGATGAGGCTTGCTAGATACCTTTTTCAAGAAACCTTCCCTGAATTGCAGCAATTTACCTCGCTAGATTTTCATTATGTAGCTAACTTTGCATATGTGTGCGGTGTACGTTTTAAAAGCTGCATAATTTACAGCTGCAGCTCATAATCTGACAAGGCTTATAGCTTGGTCAAATGAAACCAATTCCCCACACAACAAGCCTAGATGTTTCTTTTCAGCAAATGCTGTTTCCCTGACAAATTCCACTTACAGCCCCAAGCCTTTTCACTCATCTCATATCATTTCATATACAGTTGCTTAAAACATGGGCTCTTTTTAAATGTCCTGGAACACAAAAATGCCTCATCAGTTTTTCCTGACTCTCTCCCTCCGCACCCTTAAGGCAGAAAATAAATATTTGACTCTTTTTTACTTTTTACCTGTCTGATTTTGTAGAACAACACTTGCATAAGTCTGTAGCAATGCTCCACTGGGTCCTCAAAGGGGGTTTCTAAAAATGGAAGCATTTGAAAATTATCAGCAACTAAAAGACAAGAATGAAATGCATAATCTTGAGCAATTTATCAAAAAGGGTTAACACCACTCTTTTAATTGAGGAAAGGACCTGGAGATATAAATTGGAAGCTAGACAAGTAAATGCTTGAGTGTGATCTGTTGTGGTTGGTTTCTATTCCTTAATGAAGATAAATCAACACACCTTTTGTGAAAGACAACTGCTTGCCCTGGGAGATTCAGCCTTTAGTGTGCACTGCTAATCTATGGCTCTAATTCTTGTTATTATGAGCTTGATTTGCTCAAAATAGAGGTGTGTTGAAAGCCAAGAAAATTACTTACTTTTGTTATGGTGTTGAATTAAATTGTCTGACAAAACTATGAAAGCTTTGAAATGAACACTGTAGGGAAGTACTGTCCTAACGTGCATAAATCTCGCTGTAAATGTTCATTACATTAGACTATTCTTTGAAGATCAGAAAAATAAATTATCTGTGGCTCATTATATATGAAACTGATTTTTGTCTAATTCTTTGACAGAGGTATACTAGAGACAGATCAAGACACATAGTTAAGCATGGTGGCTATTCATCATTTTTAAGGCAGAACAGTAAGTCAGGGAGTGCAGTCTTCATTTGAATAAAACTTCCAGTCACTTCAACCTGAGATGGCTTAAAGAAAATTTACCAAATGCAGCACCTGGGAAAATCAGTCTACCAACTATAGGAAAGTTAGAGCACATGAAAAGTAAGTATGAGACATATAGCGTAAAAACCACTATTTTTAACTGCTTAATAGCTTTTTCTCAACAAGCAGGTATTTTGCTATACCCCCACCCTGCAGGTGGGGACGAACTCTCTGATACTGCTGATTAGAATGCAGAATTCTTGTATCTTAATACACTCTACTGAAAAATATTCCTCTATAATGGCAAAAAAAAGTAAGATTTTCATCTGTCTGTGTGGCCCCGTGCTAGTCAGCTTAACAGACATTCCAGGAACTGAATAAAACTGGGGTTGGAGTTTCTCTTCGTTACTAGACACAGGTCTTGTGGGTCATGATTAAGATTTATCAGCAAAACAGGGAATGGAAACTTGTGGAACATGTCCTACTTCACGTTCCTGTGACTGTGGACCCAGTTAGCTAATTAACAACTTATTAACTAAATATTAGCTAACTAACACTTATTAACAAAAGCAGTTTAAGATTTCACTTTTGATTTAAAACTAAATTGAGATGCCATTTAATATTCCCAGTTTGGCTGGGAGCTGAACAATGGCAGGCAATGAAGAAGGTTATGACTTGCATAGGCTTTTCTGATGATCATTGTCAAAGATTGCTTTTCAAATGCTGTTAAAAGAAGTCAGAAAACATACATTTGCTACATTATAAACAAAGCTAGATGAACTGATGTGTTCTACTTTTCTGAAGGTCTATATGAATTTGGGATTTTTGTGTAGCACAGTACCACAGGTGGAAGATAAAACCCAAAAGTGTGCCTCCTCCAAAACGAGATGATTCTGGTTTAGGTAATTCTTCTGGCCATGAAGCCTCAGAGCCATCATGGTTTACAATGGCTATGGATCTGAACCATTGTATCTATATCTTTCCTGCTGCATAATTCAAATGAATTTGATTTGGTTGGCCAGGTACATAATTTGAATAAAAACCTCTTTGCTTTAAAATACACAGCGTTGTAATTTTTTTTACCCTAGGCAAAAAAAGACACCACTGTCCTAGAGAAAGAAATGGTTCTTGCCCTTGAACAAGATTTTTCTAACCAAACACATTGTCTAGAAGAAAAACTTGCTGACATTTTGTCAGAGCAGAATCTGCCTGAAAAGCTGTCTCAAGAATAGAAAAGACAGGGACTGTCCAACCATAGATAAAGCAAATGCCTACCTGCAGAAAAGCTATTGCAGGTGTCCTGCTTTCCCGTCACAGTTCAAAGGATTGCTCCACCCACTGCAGCATCCTTGCTAAGAAAGAAGCTGGATGAAAAGCAAGCAGAAGTTTGCTACTACTGAAATTGCTTTAAATGTGCCAAGGAATCTTGCAGCTGAAAATTAGGCAGCGTGAGGTCCAAAGTGTGTTCTTTATAGCAGGCTTTACAGTCAAATACAGCTGTCTAGACAGACAATGAAACCAGTGGGGACATTCGATCAGAGAAGATGGATGTGCATTGAGAAAAGCCTTGCAATCAAGTGTCAGCAAGTTGTATATGACCCTCACCACTGTGGTGCATATCTAGCAGCACAAATGAAACTATCTGTTCCTAAAAGACCACGTATTTTTGTTCTTTTTTTATTAACTAATAAAAGTACCTCATCTCTACTGGGTTGCTAATCCTGGCAAATTCTCTGCAAGCAGGTGGTAAAAGATCATTTGAATCTCAGCAGCAAACAAGAAGATACAAAGGTATGGAAGAGATGTAACTCACAACATCTTCCACATCTATCGTGAGTAAATGGGAAAAATGATAGCTTTTTATGCTGGGAAGAATCATTCATGCTCCCTTTAAAAACAGAATGAATGAAACTCAGGGCTGGCCTGGCTAATAAGAAGCAAAACTATACCAAGATTTTATGGGTTTGCCTTTTATCTGTTTTTTTATTTCATGGAATATATGTGATCTTTAATTGGCTGGTATTCATCTGAACACATACACATTCCTTATTAGACTATAAGCACAGAATTAGTGGAGGTTAAAAAAAGCACATTTTTTGATAGTTTTTCAGAATTTGGATCACTTTCCTGATCCAATGGAGAGCATAACCGTGTATATATATATATATGAGTTATCTGCACGAGATTCAGAAGGGGAAACCGGCTTGCTTGCAGAGAATAAGTGCAGCTGGGTTTGAGAGGAAGTAGGAACTTCTTTAGTCAGTTTTATCACCAGAAAAATCATAGCATCCAACCACTCCTTGGTGTTAAAGCTCATAGTTAATGTGACAGCTTTAACCTCCAAGTGAACTTGTCACCAGAACAGAATAAAGACAAAAGCAATGCAATGCAGAAATATAAAGGAGCTAATTTTGTTTAAACTGCTGGTTTATTCCCAGGAAGGAATTGAGAAATGGATGTCTATTAATAACTATGCTGGAAAAAGTGAACAAAAGAGAACCTGCCTTTTTAATTATAAAGTGTCTTTATCGAACGTGCTTTTTGTTAGTCACGACTAAATTCAGTTGTGCCTTGCCAGGAGCATGACAAATGCAGCCTGCTCTGTTTCTGTTCAAAGAGGTGACTTGACATTCTTGATTATTTGGCATCACTCAGTTCAGTGAAATGGGATTTAAGTTTATTTTTGATACTGTGTTTGCAGAGATGTGAAAATCTGTCACAAAGGTATTTTAACCTCAGTTTCAATGTGATTTGGGAGAAATTGAACAGTCTGTTTTGGACATGAGTGCGTACGGTAAATGTGCATCGCCTACAACTAGGATAAAGGTGCAGGTAATTAAGTCGAAGAGTCACTTATTGCACATGCTAATTTCTAACATCCTCTTCATTATTGACTTAGTCCTGTGCTGCTGAAGTGAAGAGGAAAACCCAGTTGCAATATCAGGGCTTCAATTCACACTGCACCCTTGGTACCCCTCAATGAAGTCTAACTTTCAAATGTGTATTCCCCTCACACAGTAAATGCACTTTGTGTTGCTGTAGAGTTAACTTCAACATTGTTTTTAAATGCTCATTTAGACTAATGTAGGGAGAAGCAATTATTTTAAATTCCTGACCTGTTTCAGCCTGTTTTGCTGTGGAAGCAGTCTTGCATGACCAGTCTAGATAGGATTCAAACTGCTTAACTTCAGATATCTACATTACAGATGTAGGTGTTCCTGTATCTCTAGGTGTTCCTAGATACAGACCTGTTTTAAAATTGGTTGTTATTTCTTTGAAATCAGGCAGTTTAGCAAAGAAGTCATAATCTGTCCAAACTAAGGCAAAGTCTACAGCTGAAGTTCCTCCATTTGTAGACATCAGAGGAGCCACACAGATGTGATCTGGCAAAAGTCCCAGGTGGGCAGGGCAACTAGTCGCCTAAATTGAGCATCTGTCATTAATGTAAATCTTTCATAACTAAAGTGAGAGTAAGCTGAGCCTTGGAAGCTATAGCTTTACAATACAGTTGTCTGCACCTGAACTAATCACCTGAGACTCCCTTTTTCATGTAGAAAAATATAGACATTCAGGGTCCTATGCATCTGACACATTTTAGATGTCTAAATGAAGCTGCGAATTGCACATTCAATGTATTCCTGTCCTTGAATAATAAAGGATTTTAGGATGACTAGCTTAGATATTCATTTGGTATCATTAATTCCTTCCTAGTCTCTTAAAACTAATGCCTACCTTGCCTGTATGAGTAGGGGAGCGTGGAAGATGCCTTCAAAGGATTAGAGAGGAAAATACCATGTCCTTAAATAACGTGTCATTAATTATGTGTCAACCTGAGGCATTTACCTCAGATACACTGTCCCACTACTT
>VZTO01016767.1:49835-72776 GCA_013400615.1 Syrrhaptes paradoxus | reverse complement strand
CCATTAGTCTCTTTTTGAACTGATCTATACTTTTGAATTCACCAGGATATAGTTTACAGCTTCCTCCTGTTCTTTGTTCAGGTTCACCCTTCTGCCTGCTACTATCAGGTTCCCCACACCTGAAATATTTGGGTTTTACCACTGTATACCAAATAGCCTGACGCTTTCCATTCATTCCTTTTCTTGCTTGTCTGCCAAGGTAGCAAGAAAGCAACTAAGTAAAAGAAGAAATCTGCACCCCAAAACCCGTGTCGTAGATTGTGTCCAATACCGCTTGGGTCTTGGATTCCTTCAGGGTCGCACTGTGGGTGGTGGGCTGGAAAGCAGCTATGTTACCAGAGGATCAATTAAAAAAAATTGTTCCTGTTTTCAATGAGATTTTGGAGTATAAACTCCAGGAGGCAATCCTGCTCTACTAATTTTATGGTGGAGGAGAAAAATCTGAGCCCATCTGCTGTACCGCAAATCCAGATCTCAATTTTCAGCAGTGCCAGCTCTCTAAACCAGCCTAAATTGCAGTTATTACAGACTTGTCTTGTACTGTCAGTTACTGGCTCAGTAAGCAGAGGAAAATACTGTCCAGGCCTGGTAAATTATCAGTAAAACAAATGTTTATGGAAATACATCCATCAGACAGTACTGCTAAAAGAAAAGGTATTGGCAAGCATTCAGGAGGTGTCAGAATAAATAAAGCATAGTATAAAATAAACACACCACAGGGCTGTGCTTGGGCCTCTTCCTCGATTCTGCTTATTTACTAATATAGATGTTGTCTAAAGACCAGTTTAGTGATGCTTCTTTAGCAAAGAATCCTCCTAATCTATTCACCACTGACACAGCCCTGGATACCTGGTAGTTACTGGCCTGGTTTAAACTGGTCCATGAAGTGAAGAATCTAGTTGCCCAACCTATAGAAGCCTGGGGAAAACAGAGCAGAAATTGTATTCTCATTAAGAAGTCAGTTTCTATTACTTTGATCATATATCATGTATATATATATGTGTGTATATATATATCGTATATATGCATCATCATAAATACTTCATAGGTTGGTTGTGGCATATGTATGTGTAAAGAGAGCAAACCAGCCTTCTCATGTGAATGCTTTGCACTTTTCTTCCTGAACTGTGAGAGCTATGTAGAAGCGATTTTATTGCATGCACCCTTCTAAACCTTTCATGGCTCCTTGGGCTCCAAGAGAAGTAAGGTTTCTGCAGATGGGAAGGAGAGCTGGCCTTGCTGTACTTGTCTTCTGTTAAACCAGACTAGTACAGACTTTTGTCTCAGCAAGAAAAACTGGTCCTGAGAGTGTTGCACTGGTTTGATTAAGGTTCTGCTAAATGGGATGGTAACCTGCTTATGTGGTTACTTCTGATGTGAGAGATACTGTTAGTGCTTTCATATCTGAGGAGAGATCTATGTAGGACAAATGTAGAATTCCTGCTTTTCTGCTTGTTTCTGTGTGTGTTTTGCATAGCAGCAATATTTGGGGAAGCAGAAAGCATTGCAGCAGGAATTCTAGATTTTGTTCTTCCTAACATACAGATTTCACCCTAATTCATTCTCTAGTTAATTAAAATAACTCTTGCCAAAATAATGTGGCGAATTGTGGTTACTTCTGGGCATTTGACACTTGATGCAACATAACCACTTGTTTTCTTTGGTTCATATCTTCAGACTGAATGTTGGAGCTATAGCAATAAGGCAGACCACAGGCTATGGGCTTGACTAGAGTTAATGTGCTGTTGCTGTTCTAAGTAATGCATTTTGACAAGAAAACCCATTGTGGATCTACTTTAAAGAAATACTGGTATCTTGCTTGTTTGAAGGTCATTTTGACCTCCCTAGAAGAATTTGCAAAAGCCAAATATCTGTGTTCCCTGCCAGGAAGCATGTGGGCCAAAATGAGTCAGTCCATGGCAGTGTCTGACATTTGCTAATAGGACATTCAGCTGTCACCTGCATTTTCTAGCCCTTCACCTGACCATTCAAAACTTACAGCTTCTGACAATTTGGAAGTGAGCACAAGCTATTTTACTCTTTCATTTCTGCTTCTTTCACATGAATATGTGTTTAGGCCGCCATTCACTCTGGAACCCGCACAGGCTCAGGAAAATCAACATGGCTGGTGACCACAAGACCAGCATCTCCCCCAGATTTTTTCTGAAGGTTAATCATCTTTTGTGTGTGCTAATGTATGTGTGTATATGTATATATGATTGAAAGATAAAAAAATTCCTTCTTGATAAAGGAATCTGTAGCCTTGTCTTTGAGGAGAGCCTTGGGAAAGTGTAGAACTCAGTAAGAGGATGATGCTTTCGCACCACTTTAGATGATTAGTGTAAAAGAGACTCCACTTTTGTTTAAGAAGGGATTGTCGTAGATTAACCTAGGAGGAAGACATGGAAGCTAGCTGAACAGATCTCTAGTGTTAAGGATGATCTTAATAGCCAAGGAAGATCTTAGTTGTCAAATGTATTATAAATGGGAACTTTTTTTTCCCCAAAGTTTGTTTCATTATTGCAAATACAAGTTTTTAGGTGAATGTACTGCTTTATCCATAGGTCTTGGCTAGTGATAAAGATACATCTGGGAGATCTGTCATACACAAATATCCCTCCTAAGGATCTCTGTTTCTATAGAACCAAACTACCAGGGCTTTGCCCAAGTGGTCCTCAATGCTCTCAGGCATCCAGATGGTAACAGTTTGTGTCTCCACACGATGGCACTGGATGTCAGGGGACGGCAGGGTTATTCCTGTGAGGAATAAATTACTTTCATTAAGCAGTTTGCACTAACCATGCATTAACCAGCATTAACCAGACCAGTAAGCTGTCTGCCATATGACAAATAAATGCTAACCATGCTTTAGAAATCTGAGATCTCCTGGTCAGTGATTAATATGAACATAAGAGCTCAGTAATGGTAATGAAAAAGTATATTTAGCTTCTTTTAATGTCAGCAGTGCAGTAACTTCTGCTTAAAATTTTGTTGTGTTTTGAGGATTGTTTCACACTGGAGTGTTGTCCCTGAAACAATACCTTGACGATAACTCGGTTCTCTGTGCTCTCTCCTGTAGCTTAGAACCAAGGCCAACTACTTGTAAAAATTACTCCTGCAGTTTGAGATGAATGTAGTAAAATCGTACTGAATGTTTCTCTTAAATTGTTTGGAAATGCTCAGAGACTAAGTTTTGGGCAAAAGATAATGAAAATACTGGAAGTATTTGGGCAGATAATTTTAAAATGACCATGGAGGTCCTATAAGTAAAATTGTCTTTTTAGTCGGTTTTGCTTTATAGCTAAACAAACCAAAAAACTCTGATTAAAAAATTAAAAAGATAATTTCCCCAAGATGATATGAATTCCCATCTGCAGAAAATCTCACAATCTCTTGTCCTTCCTTATGTGAAATATTCAGCTCTTTTTGATGCCTCAGAAACGTTTTTGCTTCTTTTTTTCTACTTGGATTTTTTTAATTTTTGGGGCATTTTTTAGCATATAGTTCCAAAGAAATCAAAACACACTGTGTCAACAGTGTTAGGTATTTTTAAATTAAATACATTAATTAAAACTAACTGGTTTCAGATTTAACCCACTCCAAAGTACCTGGACAAAATACTGGAGGTAATGATTACGTTCTGAAGGTCTTAAGTAGAGGCTGTAGCAGATAAAATTCCTGCGCATTACTTCCACTATCCATATTTATCAGTATTGCCTCTCTCTTTTCCAACTCTGCCTCCAAACGCCTATGACAATGTCAGCCTCACTGTGTTGACAGTGCTTCAGTCAAATAATATGTAAAAATTTCCAAAACTCTTCTCTCTGTTATACAATAGAGACTTTCTTTTTTCAAATTTTGAACTAGATGGAAAAGCAAATATCAGCTTTCAGTATTTTTAAGAAATATGTATGGGAAAAGGCAAGTCTACTTGGTATCTCAGTGTTGGGGGCTGTTTGCAAAGACATTTAGATGCACAGCGTGCCTTTAGCTTACAGATAGCCCATTCATTTTACTTAACTAGATGTATCTGATAATGTTATTCAGAGCTTAGTCATGAGCCTAGGCTGATGATTAATCTGTTAATCAAAAAGTAAATGTCAAGTTATTTTCTGTTCTTATTAACCCCATGCCTATTCCTGCTCAGGAATGTACACTTTGATACAAAACTTCCACTTCCTTCATTGTGGACTGGGACTCTTGGGAAACAACACAAAAATGAGTGATTCAGACGCTATCTGTGGCATTTACTCCCATCCTGTCACTGCTGTGGAAATGTAAGTTATGGTTAACAAACAGTCACAATAAAATCATTGAACAAGAGGAAACACCTGGGTCCAAGCACAGCCGGCAAGGAAACACACGGCTCTTGTCCATTCCAGACAAATGCTGGGAGGCTGCCTGATCCCAGAGTGGCTGTGAGGAAACCCTGTCCCTAACACCATCCTTATGGGAAAAATGCCAGCAATCATGCACTCGAGAATGGATCTCTCCAGAGGGAGCACCCATGCCCAACACACATGACTTAATTACCTGCCAAATTGGGCCTTTTTTTTTTTTTTTTAATTTCCTTTCTTGTTTCCTTGGTGTCATGCAGAGGTGGGGAGCTCCAGAGAGGATGGGTGTCATACCCTGCCATAGTGCATTTTTGGAAGTGTCAGAATTTTATGTTGTCCTGAATAGGCATGAAAACCAGAGGAGGGTAGTTCTGAGGGTACCTCTACGTGGAGGGTAGTTCTGAGACAAAAATACACTTCACAGCCATCTTCCAAAATAAAAGTAAGCAGAATACACGAAGACAGATTAATTTTGCTGTAAATTTTCTATTCTGACAGAATTTTGTGCCATGAGTTAAGTGATTCACTCTGCTGCTGGTTACGTATCTTTAACAACAAACCTGTATATGCCCTGTCATGCTTTCTGTCAGTTCAGAAACAATTTTGCAAATAAGTCGTCCTACTCCCTTTTGGATATTTCTTTACAGTTTGTAATTAAAACTTGAGTATTGTGGGTTCATATAAGTACTGGTAAGAAACACTAAATGAGGGACTAATAGTATTCCAATACTTTGAAATAAGGAAATAGGATGATGAAGAAGTTTTAACAGAATTTTAAAACAAAAGGTACCAATATGCAACCCCAAAATATTTGTATTTAGCATGTGTACATTGCAGAATTTTTGATCTCTCGTTCATTGCTTGCATGAGTGTAAAATTAGAATGCACTAATTGGCATCTCTCGTAAATTTTACATTATCTTTCTTTTAACATAATGAAATTATGACAATCTGAATTCCAACCAATTTTGTAGGTAAAACTGGATAAATTGGACTAATTAGTTTATTAATCAGAGACACCTAGGCTAGACTGTGGGAACTACAGAGGACAGCTCTCTCCTAATGCTAAAATTCTGCTTACATTTTTGTATTAAATTAGAACCATGTTTTCTACCAGTCATCTTGTGATTTTCCAGAGCTGCATGGACTTTCTGAGGAAGAACCAAATAATGAAAAATCAGCATAGCAACTGACAAGACTTACCGCACAGCCTTTTTTTGTTTGTTTTTTTTTGGGGTTTTTTTGTTTGATTAACAATTTTGCCCACAGATATGGGTAAGAATTTAATTGGTTAATTTTATTATTGAAGTAAACATTTGAACTATCTTTTGATGCTGGGCTCACCCATAACAAAGAAGGGCTTATGGGACTCAGAGGCTCATCTGTGGTCTCTAGAGATGGATAGCCTGATAAAGGGACACCGAGAACCTAATTTAAGTGCTCTAAGTCATTATCTGGAATACTTGTGCTTATCCTGTGATCCGGTACATACTTCCAGGTCTTTCCTTTCACTTGCTAGTCAGTTCTCAGCTTCAATCAGAAGTTTTTTATTTGTCCTTGTGTGCATAGTGGGAGTCTCTATTCTAAAACTGAATCTTGTTTGAGTTATTTGTGTTTTCTCCTTATGTGACATCTTGTTCTCTGTTGACAAATATCTTTGTGCTCTGCCTCTCCTATTAGTTCTGTTTTATAAGTGTATTTCAGATTTTTGTGGTCTTACTGTGTCTCATACATGGACCGGAGTAGAAATGCTACTAGTACTAGCATGCTCAGTTATTCCTATGGCTAATATCCAGTTTTATTCTTCACCAAATGTTATTCCAGCAAAAAGCCATTGTACTTATACTTGCCTGTGGTCAGAGCATTAGCTGAAAGCAGGAAATAACTTTAGATTGTTTCTTAGTTCTTCTTCCAGATCTATCAGCTTAGTTTAAGTGACTTAGGGACTTGGGTAGAGTCTATCCGTTGAGAAGATAAAGCTTACCACCAACTATCTCTCAAGGATCCAAACACAGAGCAACCTATTGACCTTTGTGCTGTTGTCCTACTTTTTTTGTTTTCTTACAAGGAGAGAATTAATTACTCCCCTTCTTCTCTTCTTTGTCCATCCTCCACAATACTTTTATGCTTGACACATTCTTCCTTAGCACTGGGGCTTTAACAGCATCATTTGTCAGAAGGCCATTCTGTGTTAGTCTCTCTTGAGCCTTTCCCTCCCCAGGTCCTTTTTTCTTGAGCCCTAATGTCCGTTTTNTGAGTGGAGGGTGGGTTGCTGGAGAGCGCCCTTCCATCACCAACAAACATGATATAATTACCTGCGAAATTGGGCTTTTTTTTTTTTTTTTTAATCTCCATTCGTGTGTCCTTGGTGGCATGCAGAGGTGGGGAGCTCCAGAGAGGATGGGTGTCATACCCTGCCATAGTGCATTTTTGGAAGTGTCAGAATTTTATGTTGTCCTGAATAGGCATGAAAACCAGAGGAGGGTAGTTCTGAGGGTACCTCTACGTGGAGGGTAGTTCTGAGACAAAAATACACTTCACATCCATCTTCCAAAATAAAAGTAAGCAGAATACACGAAGACAGATTAATTTTGCTGTAAATTTTCTATTCTGACAGAATTTTGTGCCATGAGTTAAGTGATTCACTCTGCTGCTGGTTACGTATCTTTAACAACAAACCTGTATATGCCCTGTCATGCTTTCTGTCAGTTCAGAAACAATTTTGCAAATAAGTCGTCCTACTCCCTTTTGGATATTTCTTTACAGTTTGTAATTAAAACTTGAGTATTGTGGGTTCATATAAGTACTGGTAAGAAACACTAAATGAGGGACTAATAGTATTCCAATACTTTGAAATAAGGAAATAGGATGATGAAGAAGTTTTAACAGAATTTTAAAACAAAAGGTACCAATATGCAACCCCAAAATATTTGTATTTAGCATGTGTACATTGCAGAATTTTTGATCTCTCGTTCATTGCTTGCATGAGTGTAAAATTAGAATGCACTAATTGGCATCTCTCGTAAATTTTACATTATCTTTCTTTTAACATAATGAAATTATGACAATCTGAATTCCAACCAATTTTGTAGGTAAAACTGGATAAATTGGACTAATTAGTTTATTAATCAGAGACACCTAGGCTAGACTGTGGGAACTACAGAGGACAGCTCTCTCCTAATGCTAAAATTCTGCTTACATTTTTGTATTAAATTAGAACCATGTTTTCTACCAGTCATCTTGTGATTTTCCAGAGCTGCATGGACTTTCTGAGGAAGAACCAAATAATGAAAAATCAGCATAGCAACTGACAAGACTTACCGCACAGCCTTTTTTTGTTTGTTTTTTTTGGGTTTTTTTTGTTTGATTAACAATTTTGCCCACAGATATGGGTAAGAATTTAATTGGTTAATTTTATTATTGAAGTAAACATTTGAACTATCTTTTGATGCTGGGCTCACCCATAACAAAGAAGGGCTTATGGGACTCAGAGGCTCATCTGTGGTCTCTAGAGATGGATAGCCTGATAAAGGGACACCGAGAACCTAATTTAAGTGCTCTAAGTCATTATCTGGAATACTTGTGCTTATCCTGTGATCCGGTACATACTTCCAGGTCTTTCCTTTCACTTGCTAGTCAGTTCTCAGCTTCAATCAGAAGTTTTTTATTTGTCCTTGTGTGCATAGTGGGAGTCTCTATTCTAAAACTGAATCTTGTTTGAGTTATTTGTGTTTTCTCCTTATGTGACATCTTGTTCTCTGTTGACAAATATCTTTGTGCTCTGCCTCTCCTATTAGTTCTGTTTTATAAGTGTATTTCAGATTTTTGTGGTCTTACTGTGTCTCATACATGGACCGGAGTAGAAATGCTACTAGTACTAGCATGCTCAGTTATTCCTATGGCTAATATCCAGTTTTATTCTTCACCAAATGTTATTCCAGCAAAAAGCCATTGTACTTATACTTGCCTGTGGTCAGAGCATTAGCTGAAAGCAGGAAATAACTTTAGATTGTTTCTTAGTTCTTCTTCCAGATCTATCAGCTTAGTTTAAGTGACTTAGGGACTTGGGTAGAGTCTATCCGTTGAGAAGATAAAGCTTACCACCAACTATCTCTCAAGGATCCAAACACAGAGCAACCTATTGACCTTTGTGCTGTTGTCCTACTTTTTTTGTTTTCTTACAAGGAGAGAATTAATTACTCCCCTTCTTCTCTTCTTTGTCCATCCTCCACAATACTTTTATGCTTGACACATTCTTCCTTAGCACTGGGGCTTTAACAGCATCATTTGTCAGAAGGCCATTCTGTGTTAGTCTCTCTTGAGCCTTTCCCTCCCCAGTTCCTTTTTTCTTGAGCCCTAATGTCCGTTTTGTCAAGATTTGCTTCCTTTCTTTTCTCCCTTGGTGCACGGTTTTCTGTCAGTTGCTGCTCCTTTCCTAAGGGAGCAGCAAACCTGTTTCCCTGCTTTGCTTGTTCATTTGTTTGACTTTGTGATCGGTTTTCCTCTTGAATGTTATTTTCTCTGTTTATTGCTGTGTACTGAATTAGCAGTTGTCTGCAGATGAGAGGATGCCTGTGTAGTGAAGTTTCATAATTTTCTCCATAACATTTTCAAGCTCGTATCTAGTTTACTGTTGTCTCCAACTGTATTTGTGGTCATACTTCAGCCTATGAGTTTCAATGTGCTTATGTGGAAAAGCAATTTTATCAGGTACCTGCTTAAGTTTGACATGTGTCCTCCAGGATCTGCATTCAATTAACCTTTGTCTTGTGCTGCCTAACAGTCCTTACTGGGCTGTTTGCCCTTAACTCCCAAGAAACCATGACATTTTCTTTAAAGATAGTACTCTTCTGGAAGTACATTTTCAAAATCATGTTAGATGAATCCAAAAGTTATTTTCTTTTATATGGTTAGTTTTGTTCATAAAGACACTGGGAAAACAGAGAACCTATCAACATATGTCCAGTGGCTGTCTTAGCAGAAAAAGCACAGCCTTTTTCATCAGAGCATTGCAACTGCACCTTCAAGTCATTCAGTTACAGATTCAGTAATTATGGGAAGTAGCATACAGCTCTTGATTAAACATTTGTGTGAAGCATGCATGCGTACTGTAAAGGACACCTGATGTGGAGTTCAAAGCACCTACAAACAAACTTCTGTCTGAAGAAGCCAGGTGACACAGTTTCCCAATATGGTGTCTGTGTTTCTTGGTGGGTAAGGACAGTGGTGACAGTGATTTATGATACTGGTCTTCTGAAAACCAACATAGCCCCAGGACTGCCAAATTAAATTAAGGTGCAAAGAGAAGCTCTCAAAATAAGGTGTGTGGTTTCTCACTCTGTGAGTCAGAACACCTCTTGAGAGCCTCCAGCTACTGAAAAATTCGCCTGCTTTTCTTTCTCAGCAAGCTAAGACAACGCTGCCAACTCCTGCAATTTAATTATGGCTATTTGATGTTTTACTTAAAGCCTGGTTCCTGCTGGCATGGTACCATGTGAGAACTTCAGCTTCCGCTTAGAGAAAAATGAAGATTCTAGCCATCAAAAAGCAGAAAGTAGCAGGCAAGTGGGATCCAAATGTGCACAACTGCCTCAGAAAATGGAGGAGGAGAAACAGCATTCTTTGTTGAATGTTAGGCAAACATCTGCCAGAATAATTTTGGTGTAATTGGTTTTGCCTTAGGAAAATCTCATGTTAGCTTCAAATAATGGGACTGAAAATATGTCAATTTCAAGTTTTGTTTGTAATTACAGGAATAGGCTGTGAATGGGACAATGAGATTTGCATCCCTATTTCTGTGTTTTAAAGAATATGTCATTTTTGGTATTTTTAATGAAAAAATATGAAAGCTTTTTTCCAAGGAAATGCATTTCACTGGAAAATGCAGTATCTGCAGGATCAAAATTCACTGCAGGAAATCAAATTTTCCCAAAATAAAAGTAAATTCAGAGACATTTATATTTTTTACACAGTTTTAAAGTTTCTCATTATAAATATTTGTAAAAATAGAGTCTCCTTCCCTTCTTACTGAAGAGACCTCTGTAATATTTTGCTAAGATCATCTGCAGAAAAATGAAATAGTTCAAGTCTATCAAGAAGTGTGCACAGCAGGGTTTTCTGAACTGGAACTGAAAAACAAAGAGAATGTAATAATATGCAATCTCAATTGTGATAAAGAATTGGGTGAATCTTAAATATATTAAAATTAAGGCAAAGAGAAAATATTTACGTGAGCAGTTAGGATTTACTGAAACAAAAGACAGTTAGGCAAGCAACATAGCGGGGTAAACAACTGAAATAGATTCTGATTTTGCAGCTGTTCCTCATGTCTACAGTTATCGCAGCCATGGTAAAACAAGGTTGTATTTCAACATTGTGTTAAGGGCATTGCCTCGCTAAAAAGCAGAGTCTCTGTTCAGGTGAAGTGCAACCAGTGCAGCATCTGTAGTAGCTCCCCCAGAGCTTTCCCTGACGAAGCTCGAGTACCCCTGCCTGCGAGGTGAACTGCAGTGTCAGTGCTGCAAAGGCCCCCTCCCTGCCTCACAAACGTGAATGCAGCACTGAGGAGCAAATGGCAGATGATTGTTTCACAGGATGGCTGCTCTCTATCAAGCTAGGGTAACCTGGAGAAAATTACTAAAGTGCAGCAATTTTACAGGGATTTTCTGCTAGAGGTGTAGATTAAGAGGATGCTAAGGTGCTTCTGTTGACTAGAAGTAGATGTGAGTGCTAAAATCCTGCAGAGGACAGAAGCTTCGTTAGTGCCTTCTGATGAGACCTGTGCCAGGCAGTGCTTCTGAGCTGTCAGGGGAGGTGGTATAGCAGGGTGAGACAGGGAGGCCTATGTATGCAGATTTTTCAGAGTGACTGGGCATAGGGAGGAAATGGAAAGCAAGACGGAGAGGTTTGCTGTTTTGAATGAGTAATTACAAAATCCTCAGAGGGTTGGTCGCAGGGCATGTAGACTGCTCAGAGGAAAAGCACTGCCTGTTTGTGTGCTTTGAGTCTGGGAGAAGGGGCTGTGATATGTGACCAGGCACAGCTAAATTGTGAGCTCTTCTTGCTCACCCCTTCAAAAGGAAGTATTTCAAATAGTTACTGTTAGTAGAGAAAAGACTAAATTTGTCACATAAACTGGCTGACTAGCATTAACAGCAGTATTGGCTTCGGAGAGATTCATGCTATCAGCTGTGCAGTATGTAGCCTAATGAACATTTTGGTTTAAGTAAAAAAAAAACCCAGAGGTCTCTGTTTGAAGTCATGTGAGGACTTCGAACAGTATCTCATTTGTCTTACTGTTTGCTGGCAATAAAGGAGTGAATTAGAGTTAAAGAAACAATATTAACTTTTTTCATCCACATCGGATGTCCCAACAAACCAAAGTTACCTTGATGGGCAGCATGGGAGAGATAACTGTCATACCATTGCAGAGCCTGAGAGACAAAAGCTTGCAGTCTCCACCTGTTGTGCCAGCTTCTTTCATAAGCTTCACAATTGTGTCAATACTATTTTCTATCTTATGTTTAAATGCAGTTCATGTTAAATGTGATTCTATCATCTGGAAAGCCTTAAGGGCTAACAATGGTCTAATGTCATCAGAAAGCTTTATTTATAAATGCTGGTGCTCATGAAGGCAATGAATCACTCTGTTGGTAGCATTTTCAGTGTTCATTGCTGCAAGCTGCAGTTAGAAATTGCCCCAGTACCTTCCCTTTGCCTGCCTTTAACAAGACTGCAGTCTGCCTTTTACAAGGCTGAAGGTCAAGATGCTGGAAGCTGGCTTTCAAAATACTGTATTATGCAGTAGTTGAGATTTTCGATGCTCTTAAATTGTTCTGATTAATATTTTTAAAATATTGTGTACATTTTTGCAGCTTTATGATGTGTAATGACATCTCCCAGGACAAGGCTTGTTGTCCCTCTCTTTTTTTCCTTTGTTTTTAATTTTTGTCTTGTCAGATGAATCAAATGAGTTATAGAATCACAGAACAGCCCAGGTTGAGAGGGACCTGGAAAGCTCATCTGGTCCAACCTTTTGTGGGAAAGGAAGCAGGGATGAGATTATCCAGCACCCTGTCCAATCGCATCTTGAAAACCTCCCATGATGGGGACTTCACCACGTCCCTGGGAAGGTTGTTCCAGTGACTGGTGGTTCTCACGGTAAAAAATTTCCTTCTTATTTCAAGATGAAATGGTTTCCATTTCTTATTAATTTAAGAAGGATAGAGAACATGAGGAAGACCTTTGGAAATTCTTTTTATTTTTCTTTACAGGGATAAATAACCTTCTGAGGCTTTAGATTTAGCATATCAAATTTAAAAGCACCACAGTCCTATTTTTTACCTTTTTCATCTTTTTCAACATACATCTGAGGACCTGGCATACTCCTATCTTGTTTGACGTAGTTCAAGAGCATGCTACCTTTTATACAGAATCCTTCAGATTAATTTTAATTAATGTGTAAGGGCCTTTCAGTGGAAACCCATTACATTTGTTACCACCTTTTCAAATAGAATTAAATCAGATACCTCATGTAATGTGAACGTATATTGAATGTAAATTAACTGCAGCCTTAAATAGGTTTATTGCCTGTCTGTGTCTCTTTATGGGGGCTCACATGCTTTTAGCTTTAATTAAGGAGGCTCATTTTATTTTTGGAGGCTTATAAATTCCACAAGACAGGACAGTAAGAGGTAGCATTATGATATACTAGTTATGCTATATGGAAAAGAGAATTGCGTAACTAATCTTTTGTCACATTAAATCATTATTCTCACATTTGAAGTATATTGTTTTCAGCCTTTGTGCAAGTAGTGTTCTCTTACATTAAATAGCTGCTTTTTATGAGCATTTACTTAAATTGCCTGATATTATATTCTGTTGTTTTCTGATGCAAATACATAACATTTGTGTATAATATTAGATCAATGACAGCATTTAGATGTGGGGAAAAAATTTCCATTTGGCTGTGTCAGTGTGACTTGGTGCACTGCTGGTTGTATAAAACATTCATTATGGAACTCCCCTGGTTTTTACTGAAAAAGCACTGTCACCTTTGGCATTTCTGGTTTAGCCAGCAGCATGACTTTCATTCCTTTAAGGCCCTAATTTAACCAAAACAGTGGATAAGAATTACTTGGGTGTTACCAGCTTCCTCAGACAGAATTCTGTAGCACATTGTATAGAAATTTTAACTGTATGGGTTTATTTAAGGTATCTACCTCTTCCTCTCATGACACACTCTCAAAAGATGACAACATTGTGAAAAGGGGCAGCTTTTGTAAAGGAAACAGGATTCTTGAAATGGAAAAACCTGCTCATCACCCCAAATTGCTCTAAAGGTCAGCAGTTACATTGCTGGTACACTCAACCTCTCTGCTGAGACAATCCTGTCTTGCTTCTCAGCACTAGCTCTCAGTTCTGCAAAGTTATTTAAAATCAGGAAAACGTCAAACAGCACAAAAGCTAGCATCCTGCTCATTAAGCTCGCACACTTCTGTTTATGCTCATTATTCCAAAGCTTTTTATTTTATTCTTAGGTGGTTTTTAAGGCAAGCTAGCTAATGTGGGAATGGAAATGCTGGGTAGCATTTACGATTCCTTAACCAATAAAATCTCTTCCGTGATGTTACTCTGTGGGTTTTTTTTAGTGAGACTTAGACATAAAATGTGACTTGACTGACATTAGTGAACTGCATTATGCCAAATCACAATTCCTATATAATGCAGGGATGCCTTTTGGAAGGTATCCTAATTCAATCTCTTAATTTTCAGCATTATCATAGTAGAATTGCACATTGCTTGTTCAATAACTAATAAGCCTATGGATTAAAAATAGAACTGTCTGTACATTTATTCTGCTGTGTCCATGCATGGCGTAAGTTTAAATCAGTGTTTTTCTGGAGCTGCGAGTGACAAGATATCTAGTACGCTTATATGCAGGCACCATCTGAATTTTACACAGCTGCCTGCTATAGGAAAAAAAATAGAATTTTTTACAAACCTTGATGTTCTGGCAGCAGAAATGCTGTCATGTTGTGTTAGGTGTCGCATCTAGGCTGCATTAAGACAAAATTGGGAAGTAGAGAGAAATGCAAAGAAAGTAAATTATCTTTGAAATCTTGGCTCTTACGATGAATTACATCAGTGATGTTAGGGATTTTGCTCTTTTTTTTGGTATTACTGCAGTGCACACTAAAGAATACAAATGAAGGAAAAATAAATCAATATTAGTGCGATATAATTTGCAAACACAGCTTCTGAGGTACTAGGGAACAACGAGTTAGTGCACTGAATGCCACCACTGGTTTAAGATGATGGCATATGGTACTTTATAGGTATTACGTTTCACTCTGCAGTGGCTGATCCCCATGCCTGCCAGCCTTCAGTGTCAGAGCTGAGGGACTCAATTTGCACTTCCAAGTAGTTCTAAGTACAATGAGGTCCATCAGCTTTTGTGGAAAAACCATAATGGAGATTCTTAGGTGGAGTCTGAAATAGGCACCATGGGTCACAGTTGCATAAATGTAAAACCCACAAATAGGAATATGAGAGCTTGATTCAAACCTATCTATATCATACAGATGCTTTAGATACCTCCAGAGAAGGTGCTGTCCCCCTAAAACATACCCTGTTTCCTTTTTCCCCTCCCTTCTGTAGATACAACAGCTCTCCCTGCCCCAACATTTGTTATTTTCACCTTGTTCTTCACCAGATTTTCAAAGTCTCTGTAGATTAGGATAATATAAACATATGCCAATGTTGACCATCAGAATATGTATGATATTTACACTGGATGGAAAACCAGAATATCTCAAGGCTTTCTCTGGCCAATCTAGGATTCCAGGCTCACTGGTTTATGCACTGGTTGATGCTAAATATTACAGCAGTAGAGGCAAACATGAGGTAACCACCTATGTTAGGACAGGAGAGCAGGGAAGCTACACAGTCTCCCAATAAATCTCAGTTGTAATATGACTTTTCCTTCAGACATCTGAATATTTTAGCCTCCCCAACATCTTATCTTTCCCACTTTGCTCTGGCAGTGTTAGAGATACTTGGTCTCCAGGCTTGCTCCAGGTTTTTATCGTTTTGAGTTTTACTTGGTCCCGCAAAAGTAGTTTCAGTGTGTTAAACTGAATGTATATGGAAGAGCTGAAGCAATGGCCATGGAAAATGCTGGCTAATATTTGTATCACAGAGATGACATTCCAGTGTAGAAGTGTGCTAAACAGACAAGACAGGGAAGCAGGTCATGCTGTGTCAAGGTCTTCTTCTGAGGTTACCATAGAGGACCCATGTGTGCTCCCCATAGTTTTACTAGTAAGAAGGCAGGGGTCATGTTGCTTGCCTACGGCCTTCAGAAAATGTCTAAACTTTATTGTTATCATGAACGACCTGTGATAAGGAGGATATTAATGCACCTTCACACAGCTGCCAAAGAAAACTTCCCTGTGCACACGCAAAACAAGAAAAGCAATGGAGTTACCCTGAAAAGACAGTGCAGTTCACTCAGAGGGGTCATGAATGTGACAAGCAGGTTTATTTTGCAAAATGTCTTTTGTGATGGAGGTGGGGGAGTGCCAGTAGTAGCTCTGCAGGGCCTGGGAAGAGGAGCGGGGATGGGAACCTCCATGTTCTCTGAGAGATGCCTGATCTGGCTCCATGCCTGTGGTCAGGGTGTTCACAGCACCTGCCAGAACTGGCTCCTACTTATACCCAAACACACGTCACAGGGAAGGATGCCTCCAGGTGCTAGTGGCAATTAAAGCCAGCTGCAGGGGGAAGAAAAGATTCAGTGTGTAAAGCAACTTAACTGGAGACCCATGGGCCAAATGCAGCTGACCTACCCCCCTTTCCCAGGGGGGAAGAGGAAGGCTGTGATGGGTTGCAGATGCTGCCAAATCAGCTGAAATTAGTCTCCCCAGCCCAACACAGAAAGTCAGGTCTTGGCATTGGCTGTGAGAGTTAAGGGAGCTCAGTAAAAACATCTGGGAGAGCAACTTCTGAATGTTTGCACGTTCCTTTCCCCTCTGTGTAAGTATGGTAGTGGAGGACTTGCAAGGGGGTCAACTGCTGCTTGAGTATATGGCAAGCTGTGGCTTGTATAATGGATGGGAAGCAGCATTTCAGGGCCTGCACCTCCCAAAAATAAGTAACAGATCTGTGAGCAGACAAAAATAGAAGCACACTAAAAAGTTGTCTGGAGTGTCTCTTTTAGTCGCAGTGAATCTCTCAGGATTGCATTTATTGCTTTTAATCAAAATTTTGTTGTTCCCTGAAAGGCTGCCTTTACACTTTTTGAAATGGATATAGATTTTGGAACTGAAGTGCATCTAAATTTTAAATATAATTATATTCAAGTCTCCTTTTTCAAAAAGTTGTTAAAACACAACTTTATAGCAAAGCAAGTCAAGGCTATGGAAATTTTTTTAATGATACTGGCTGAGAAAAACTTTCTTCAAAGAGCATTAAAGGAACTTTCCTGTTAACTAACTAGAGATGCAAATCCATTCCATTACTAGTGCTGTAGGAATTACCTGAAGTACCTACATATTTCTGATATTTATTTTGGAATTTTACATTATTTCTGTTCAAAGGTATATGTGAAACATGGTATTTTCAAATGAAAGAAGAATCTAGGAGTTTGCAGTCTCTGGGGTTGGAAGCCCGGGTATGATGTACTCATTATAAGGGCTAGAAGAAGTGACCCTATAGCATCTGTTAAACCCAAAAGTCACACACTAAAGTTTTAGATACCTAAAGCAGCATTAAGTTGACTATAGGAACCTAATTCTGAAACTGAGATCCAAAACACTCCCTGGCTAATAACTGCTTGAACTCACTAGCCTGTCCTCCTGTCTTCACCCTCTGACTTGGTCAGACCCCAAGGCTTTCCACTTGATTCCTGGCTTCTGCCTTAACCTTACTGGTAACAGATCCTAACAAAAACACTGCATACAGCTCCTCTGGGGTCCAGCTCACACAGTGTGGCAGCAGCATCCATTTTTATACGTTAACCAGGTGGCTGCCAGGATGATTTCAATTTTCTTTTTTAAATCAAATGTCTGCTTAATATAAAAAGGATATAGAGTGATAGGAGCAAACCTCCCCTTCCATGGGAATTCCCTCATTGCTGGATTATAGACTTATGCTCTTATGATCTGTCTTGATCATATGAATCATTTCTGCTTTTCTTGTGGACTAGCTCAGTTTCTTGGAGCCGAGCAGATGACAACTTGTATCACAATGAGAACTGGTTAGAGGGAAGTATGTGATGAAGTTTCTTCATGACAAAAAGGTACTCCACAGAAAGAACACCAGCTTGCCTGGATCACAGAGCAGTGGGGCTGCCGTAATGTGCTGCTGAGTCTATAAGACTTTGTGTGATTTCAGAGCACTTAAATGCAAAATATAAACCTTCTGTCTGTCGTTAGGAAATCCCTATGCCAGAAATCTGGGAATGTAATCCAGCCTCTTTTGTCATGAATCTTCCAGACAAGGAGGGGTTACTAAACCTTGTCAATTATCCTTCCAGAAGTTGCTTGCTATAGCAATGGTGTGGATCAAATCTATCTGTGTGGAGTTAGATTCAGAAAGTGGAAGATCCCTAGAGAATTAAAAAGGGAAAATACAAATTGGTTCCTTAAAGTCACAGAATAAGAAATGCTAATGGGACTAATGGAAGCGTAGGAAGGGGTCCTAGAACACCCTTTTTGACACTTGTCTAGAGGAGCAGATCCTGAGCAATTCAGAGGGTGCAGAACACTGGGTCAGACTGACCTGTGCCTATGGGCACAAAAGGGAACAAGGCGCTGAAAAATCCATCCTGAAATTTTTACCTGCAGAGGTATACTCTTATGTAAGCATAACACATTCATATAACAGTGTGGTGGGTTAACCTTGGCTGGATGCTAGGTGCCCACCAGGCCCCTTTATTACTCCCCCCTTCATCAGAATAAAGGGGGAGAATAAGATGAAAAACCCATGGGTCAAGATAAAAGCAGTTTAATTAAAGCAAAGGCCAGGGCCACACACAGAAACAAAAGGTGAACAAAGATGTTATTCTCTGCTTCCCCTCCGTAAGTGATGTCCAGCCCCTTCCCAGGAAAGCAGAGCTTCAGTATGTGTATCAGCTGCTCCTGGAGACAAACACAGTAACAAATGCCCCCCTCCTCCTCCCTGCCCTTGGCTTTTATGGCTGAGCTGATGTCACATGGTATGGAACAGCCAATCCGGGTCAGCTGTCCTGGCTCCGCCCCCTCCCAGGATGTGTTATAAACACCCTGCTGGCTGCCAGGGCAGCACTCAGTACTGTGAGGGCTGCTGTGGGGATACTGACTCCATCTCAGCCAGACCCACTACACACAGACTGTGTTGAGGTTTATACTGAGGTGTGTACTTGTGGAACCACTCTGCAAAGAAAGGTGCTGGTAACTGAAATAGTCAACACACGCAGAATAGTTGTGTGTGCCAAGCCTAGGTCCCTGGATACCCCTTATTACCTGCTTACTCTGTAAAGGACAAGGTGCTGAGGGAACCCTGCACGGAGGTTTTTACGTGACAGCAAGAGGAGGTGCTTTCCTCTTTGTTTATAGTTGTATAATGCATGAAAATACAGACTGTGAATGGGTTTAAGACAGACCACCCCCAGGGTGCATGGATGTCTCTGGCTGTCTGCATAGGTGTTCACAAAATGACCGTCTCTGCGTTCTGGTAATCTGGGTGGCAGCTTTGCATCATCTCTGCGAGCGTGTTTTGTCCCATTGCCTGCACAAAACCATGGTTCCACTCTCTGCGATGTTGATTCTGCCAACCGCCATGTCGCTGGCAGGATTTATGTTTTAAAATAAAAGATGCTTCTACAGGAAAATCCTCAAGGGGCAGAGAGAGGAAGATAATTCTTTTGAGCTTCAAATCCATTGTCCACACTAGAAGCCTGGAGGAAATGAGGAGAATGATATCCTTTTTTTTTTCTTTTCTTTTTTTGTCTATAAAAAAGGAATATCTGAAAAGTGAAGTTACCTGTAAGAGATCAAACCAAATGACTTCCTGTCACCCTAAAGTGGTTTGGTGTCTCTGTATGTGTATGTGTGTGTGTCTGCTTGCTTTTAAGTAAAAACTCTCAGAAAAAACAAAACAAAACAAACAAAAAACCCAAAAAAACAAACCTTACATTTTTAATCAGCATATCTGACTGACATTCTAAAACTGACTTCATTTTTCTCATGGGAAAGGAAAACAGGAACCTTCTTGCTTTAGTTGGCTATTTTCCCTCAAAATAAAAATAAACTATTATTAAGGGCAGCTTTGGTACATGGAAACAAGTACAAATCCCAGGGCAAAAATCCCTAGATATAAGTTCCGAAGTTAAGCAGTAAATGTTACTGACTCTATCCTCTTCCATTGCAAGGTCAGTTTATTTTCTAAAGAAAGTGCACCACTGGCATTCATATAATCCACTACATTTTAAGAATTGTAGGAGATGAAGATATTTGGCTGAAGATGACAAATTGTAATCAATGCTCAGATTGATTGATAAAAGGAGTGTTAATTGGTGTTAAAAAGATTACTGGCAACAATCAGTAGAGACAAGAGAAGCACTAGCAGATTATAGGTCTGATTTTGCAAAGGTATGGGAATACCCTGTGGGGTTTTTTTTGGTTGGTCTTTTTAGTATACCTTTAGAATGTTAATGTTCTGCTGAAGATGCTTTCAGACAGACTGCGAGGCGGCTGCTGTACTCAGCTGAGCAGAATCCATCGAAGAGTTGCCGAGGCAGAACTGAAATTATAGTCTCACTTTAAAAAAACAACAGTATTGTCAGCTAATTACTTCTAACACACAAATAGGATTCTCGTTCGAGTTTGTGGGGTTTTTGTGTAAAATGCTAAGCCTTCAAAAGGCAGCTTTTGAACTTGGGTGCTCACCGGTTCTTTGGCAGTCCCTGATCCTTTATGCTTAGAAATACAAGAAAGATGCAGAAGAATGGAAACTAAAGATACTTGTAACTACCTGTAACTGCTGCAGAGGGAAATGGGTCAAGTTCCCTCTCGACTAGATGAAGGTATTTGTTTCACAGAAATTGGTTGTCTAATTTTCTTAATTTCTTTAATAAAGTTTTAAACTTTATTTGCATATGCATGGCTAATAGTGTCTATTATGTCCTACATAGCAGGTTAGGAATACTGACATTGGGCTTAAAAGTAACAATAATTAAATGAATGTATACTGATTATATTGTTGTGTATTATCTGTTTATTTTCTGGAAAGCATCTTCCAGTTCACCTTTTACTAATGCCGGAAAGGGTACCATAAAATTCATTTCTAGTCATTTTGAGCTGCAAATATAAGGATTTATGACTGTTAAGACAAAAAATTTTGAACTTGCTGATTCATGTTGGATCCAGCCTATAAAGATATTATAAGCCCATATTATGTGCTTTATAAGGTTTAGTATTTTTGGTCATCTTGTTGCTACTGTACACTTAAGATATTCATTGTGGAGAAAGGTTGCAATACTGATTTCTGTGCACCTGTACACCCTCTTTTTAAAATAAGAGTGTATACAGAGGAAAGAAAACAGTCTGTTGGGTGCATATTTCAAACCATTGCACAGATTCCTGGATGGTGTAAATATATAGATGTTTCACAAATTTGTACCTTCAGATCCCCACAAGTACTATCTCATAAAGCTAGCAAATCCTTTAGCAAATGCAGTGAGTAAATATTTTAGAATAACTTTGACCTTTTTTGTGTATAAATTATCCTCACACAGCTTATGTAGAGAAATGCAGAATACTGTGTGTGCACATTAACTCATTAAAGGCAAGCTTGCATTTTAAACATTCCATGGTGCATTACGAAAAATGGTACTGGGGGAGTGTGGAGGGATCTGCAGGAAAATATCAGATCCCTTGCTAGCATTGTTTTATTGCTAAAATTAATCCCATAAACTTGCTTTAACAATGTCAACAGCTGAATGATGCACCAAGGGGCTCTTTGTGCACACAAAGATCTGTCCTTAAAAGCTGTTGAGAGATGATGAGAATATGTGCCTGCAGGGGAAGGGCAATATCAGCTTGATATCAAATTTGTAAGAAAAAAAAGATGAAGTACAGGTGAAAACGGCATTGTTAATATATCCATTTAGACTGTGCGGCAAGCAACAGCACAGGAGACAGTATGAAATAATGTAAGACACATCTGGGTACAAGAGAAGGGCGCATGTAGTTTAATTTGTTAGCCTGGTACTTTTTGTAGTCAAGTTTTGCTTATTTAAGATAGGTTTAAAACGTCAATCACAGCAACTGAGCTGTGAGTGCATGGAAATATCTTTGCTCAAATATTTTGTGTATAGATATTTGAGCCTGAAGAAACTTGCCGTGTGTTTTTGTAACTAAGGAAGTGAGTAATCGGTGAAACTAGTATGGGTGGTATAGGAAAATCAGGCACATGGTCCTGGCACATCTGTGTGCTTGCTACATTCCATGAGATACTTCATAATGGAAAACGAATTGCTCCACTAATATAGGATACCTGCATATCAGGCATATGTTGTGAAGCACATGCTGAAGTCACAGGAGCCCACAGATAGATTTTGAGTGAACAAGAAGGACAAAAGAAAGTCCCCAGGTGTTGACTTTGAGAGGGAAATATCCTGTTTCATGTGTTTAAATTACTTGATGTTTAATGTCTTGTTGTGCTTATCACTTAATTGTAGTTTTTATAAATCCCATTTTACAGGGCCAAAAGTGTAAGTGGGCAAGACGGTAATTAAGTCAGCAGAACTGTCCAGCTAGCTGCAGGAGCAGGAAATTTGGCCTTGTGTCTAGTTAGCAAGACTGAAAGCCCCTGTGACTCAAATGGTTTTCTGATGGTCAGTTTCCTCCTTTGAACTTGCCTGTTTCAGAGGCTTTTCTGTTTATGGGATTTACACAGAACACTGTGCAGTGAATGATCTGTCAAGAAATAGCAATAAACAGACGCTGCCACTCTATATGGTTCTTCACTATTAATGTTTTTAACTAAAATGTTTGCTTTAAATCCATGCACACATGGATTGTGTATGTCACAGTTCAGTCTACATATAGCTTCAGTAGTTCCTTGAGTTACCATTTCCTCAGTATTTTGAAAGACAAAGGGCCAGCAATACTAATTTGTGTGTACCTCCGACTACGTTGGAACGATTTACTACAACTGCAGGTCAGCTCCAGAGCTTCTGTGGGTCTCAGAGTATTTGTGCCATATTGCAGCTACATGAATGGAATGATATGCAAGTTTATGAACAGGTAGGATACAGACATTGTCAGAATGGGTAGAAACAAGATTCTACACAGCAAACTTCCATCCAGCGAGAAACAAGATTCTACACTTGTGCTTCCATCCAGCGAGACCTAGACAGGCTGGAGATTTGGGCGGGGAAAAATCTCATGCAATTTAACAAGAGCAAGTCTTGCATCTGGGCAAGAACAACACCAGGTTCCAGTATAAGTTGGGTACTGACTTGTTGGAGAGTAGTGTAGGGGAGAGGGACCTGGGGGTCCTGGTGGACAGCAGGATGAGCATGAGCCAGCACTGTGCCCTCGTGGCCAAGAAGGCCAATG